>JASVEL010000373.1:0-124740 GCA_032618575.1 Nicotiana noctiflora | reverse complement strand
ATGTTATATTTATTTCGGACCTTTATATGTAGTTTATTCTTAGTGGTTTGTGAGTATGTGACACCAAATCTTGGATAGAGGATTGATGTTGAGTATTTCGTATTTATTTTAGACTTACAAAAATTAGACTTCCACAGTTATTGTTATTATTGTTGTTTATGCTATTAAATTGACAACGGGATGATTTTTACTAATGAAAAATAGTGAGTAAATTGATTTGCCTAGCTACCACAAGTAGGCATCATCCCGATCCCGATGGTGGGAAATTCGGATCGTGACAATAAGTAAGTTAACCAATATATAGAGATGCATGCGTACAACATTATTTTTGTATGCATATTCATCAAATTTATTCTCATCTAAACTAAATTAGGAAGAAATAAGTTTCGTAAACTCAATTTTTTTATTTTGCGCGAGCAAATTTACTAGTGTCTATAATAAAAGATTGTATTCAAGGCTGTAGCCATATCTTTAAATTAAGTCACCATAAATGTATTTGCTAAACATTATTATAATCATTCTTGTCATGTCATTCAAAAGACACGAGCACAGTACATTCCTGCACTAATGTGCAACTAGTGCACAGATTAGATATCACCGGGGAAAAAAAGGGATTACTAATGGGTAATTAAAAAGATTCTTTGGGAAGAACAAATGGTTATCTAATTCTCCTTTTCTGTTCTGCATACTTCTTGATGGCAGATAATGGTCCTTAGATATTAATTACCATTAAAATAAATAAAATAAAAAAGCAGCTCGGTGCACAAATCTACCTCGTATTCACGCAGGGTCCGAGAAAGGACCGCACCCAAAGGGGTATGATGTAGATCAGATACGGATCTTGGATTCAACATTTAAAGTTTTTAACATTGAACCCATTATTTTATGTTATGGGTTCATATAAACTATTTAATGTAAATTTCATAATTTTTACATATAAACTTATGTTCCGCGTCGAAAATTCTGGGTTCAGTTGAACCCAATAATTGTATACTGCATCCGCCCCTAATGTAGATAGCCTCCTATCCAAATGCAAGTATTAGTATAGGTCACACTGAGACAACTTTGCTTACGAAGGCTCCCCTTCGTATTTGTGTATTAACTACCATAACCACTACAATATTGGACTAGCTGAAGTCCAGGGAGGATAAAAGCCCCAAAAGTTAACTACTTCATTAATACAATAACTACTCCACTTCAAACCAAGTATTACTAGAGATTTCCATATTAATTAATTTAGCTCATAAAACCTACTGAGAAGAGAAAGAATTCCATGGAGATGCTAAAATCTCCTTGTAAACTATCCATTTTTTGGTTCTTCTTCTTCTTCTTGACACAAACTAATCGATCTTTTTCTGCAAGAACTCTGAATAACAATCCTTCCCCTGAAAAAGTTCATCACAATCATGCACACCATGAAATATCCTTTTACATGCTAGATGTTCTTAGCCAAAAACACCGTTCGTTAAAACCTGCATCAACAAAAGTAAATAGTTATCAGCTTCCCTTCTCGAAACCATTAGGCTATTTCCCTCCTGTAGGAGGCATTCCCTTGACCGACACAAATCCAAGTGTTGAAATGAACGGATTGCATACTCACACGCTTGATTTGGAAGGAATCAGCATGACATTCCCAGCTATAGCCACACTTCAAGAACTAGAGCTAGGGACAGTGACAACAATCGATGAGAACATATACGAAGGTTCCATTTATGGATCAACTTTGATGGGAAAAGCTCAAGGAATGTATGTGGCTAGTTCAGAAGATGGTAGCAGTCATATGATGGCAATGACTACTAGCTTTCTTAGTAATGAATACAAGGATAGTTTAAGGTTTTTCGGGGTGCATAAGGGTGATGTTTTTGAATCACATATAGCAGTAATTGGTGGCACAGGAAAGTATCATGATGCAAATGGCTATGCTACTGTCAAGATTGTCAATGCAACCTCTAATAAGAGTGAAGGAGCATACAAGATTCTTTCATTCAGTGTTTTTCTTGGTTAAAGCTAGTAGAAGATAGTATATCTGATAAGTTGCTAGAGTAATCTTTGTGATTTTAATTTTGAATTTCTTTTCTCTATTGTAATTCTTGCTTGTTTAAGATTTATTTTAAGGGTGAAGATCACTCCTATAATTTTTCTTGCATATTTTTTGTGAAACTCTTGCTTTATGTCAATACAAAGGGAAATGTCTCTGTACTTCAATTAGTATTACCATGATTTTTTTCAAAGTGAATACTAACAGAAATATACACAGATCTTCAATGGTTTCAAAAAGATATATGAAATTCACTAAAAATGCTTTTGAATATAACATTTTACTCAATAAGCAAATCAAAAAAAGTATAGAGTAGTGCATAATTAACTTCGGCTGAAGTCTATTCAAAAACGGCTCCCAAAGAAAGTGCTTTCTCTGCCCAGATTCGAAGGGAATAGTGTAGAGGCCAGGGGCGGATCTGAAGGTATGAGTATGGTTCCTAGAAACCCAGTAACTTTTGGCTAGATCCTGTATTTGTATTAAGAAAATCATTCATAGAATATTTAGTTGGGAACCAGCTGTTTAGACCGGTTATTGTAATATATTCATTTGAAGTCGATGTAGGTACCCATAAACTTCTGAATCCGCCTCCGGTAGAGGCAGGCGTAGATTGTTAAAGTGGCAGATTATGTTCATGCAGTTAACAGTAACATATGTTACCAATTAAGAAGCACGGAATAAGCTACAGAGACCCTTCTCAACAACAATAATCCCAGTGTAATCCCACAATTGGGGTCTGGGGAGGGTAGAGTGTATTCAGATCTTGTCTCTACCTTGTAAGGGTAGAGAAGCTGTTTTCGATAAGCCCTCGGCTCATTTGAAAAAAATTCAGATGATGCTGGTGGATGAATGGATAATACAAATATTCTTGAAGATATGCTATTTATGAGAAATGAACTTAAATTTCCTTATAGATTTACACTAAAATATTTAGCGTTTAGGAAACTTACGGAGAATTCTAAGGTTTAGGAACTCATTTTTTTCAAAATTGTACGAAATTCACAGAGAATGTTTCTGCCTTCACTAAGATTTATTGCTAAATATCAATCTTTTTTTTGGTAACTAATATATGTTATTAATCACCAAGAATCAATTACAAACGCATAGCAAAGCTAACACAGCTTGCATCCGATCTCATGACAAAAGGGCATAACATACTCCCTAGAAACACGGGCTATGCATGAAAGACATGTTCCTAGGTGTTACTCGAACACTACAAACATATGCAATTTCCTTTGCAATGTGCTCCCCCACACTGGTTTTTTGTTCAAAGATTCAAAGGTTCCTTTCAATCCATACTTGATGAACTGCTTCTGCATACACAATTTTGAACACCTGTGTAAATATCAATCTTTTATCATCTATGGAAGGAAACTTAAATTGTATTTTCTTAAGCTAGGAAATATAGGAAGAATGAGACATGGCAACTCTGCCTGCAGATCTTGAAAAGAAGCTTCTGTAAAGTCCCTAGTATACGAAACAACAATATGGTTTACCCTTAAAAACGGCTAATAAATCTTATTATTTGGTAAAAAAAACATTTTGATTAGTTTTAAGATGATAATGTACAACTGTCTTGATAATCAGCAAAAGCTTTCAGAGTTGGTTCAGCCAAACCTGAAGTCCATTTTGGATTTGGTGTTCTGCAAAAAAATAGCATCTATAAGGGCATTTAGTAGCCCTTACCAAAACCACCTTATCAGCTCCACTTCTTATTAAGGATGTAACCAAAACTATATATACCCATTGAGCCTCCAGTGTTTCCTCATCAATCAACCATCTACTCAACTCCATTTGTTTCTTCTAATCTCTCATCCCCTAGCGTCATTCGCAAGAAAAAATGGCAAAATTTTCCAAACTCACCTCTAAAACACTCCAAGCCACGTTCTGCATTTTCCTGCTAGCCCTCACCTTCGATTGTGCCAGTTCAGCAAGAATCCTTGACGAAGTGAGCCAAGTGGCTGACGCATCATCAGAAATAGATGATCCTGTTGTAGCTCCTGTGGTTTCTCCAGCTACCGCATTGCCAAGTAATCGATTACCAGCTACAATCACTGCTCCTGATTCTGATGCGGCGCCTGTAGCTGATCCTTCCATCCCTGCTGACACAGTGGCTCCTCCAGCAGATTTACCAGCTGAACCTGAACCGGATTCCGTCCCTGTTGTCGCCCCTGCTGCCTCTGTGGCTCCTCCTGCTGACTTACCAGACACTGGAGCAGCCCCCGTTGCCGATGCAGCACCAGTAACTACCCCTGTCACCCAAACACCAGGTGGAGCCGCAGCAGCTGCTACCTCTGGTGCCACAGTAGAAAGTCCTGTACTCGAACACCCCACATTCTCCTTTTTCATGCATGACATCCTTGGTGGTACACATCCTTCAGGAAGAGTGGTCACTGGAATTGTAGCCACTTCTGATGCCAACAATCTCCCTTTCTCAAACCCCACCAATCAAATCTTCCCAATCAATGGTGGAGTTCCTTTGAACACCATTAACAACGCTGTCAACAACAACAATTATCCATTCCTTGCAGGCCTAAATGGTCAGCAACAAGCTAACACTGTCCTGCAAAACAGCGGAAACAACAATGTAGTTAATGGTGGTGACAACCAACCTTTTGTAACAGCCGGTCAGCTTCCTTCTGGCTTATCGCTTCAGCAGCTTATGTTTGGCTCTATTACTGTCGTTGACAATGAAATAACCGAGGGGCATGAACTGGGATCAGCTGTTCTTGGCAGAGCACAAGGATTTTACCTGACCAGCTCTTCAGACGGCACCAGCCACACTTTAGCCTTGACAGCACTACTCCATGGAGAACACGATCATGAAGTGGATGATACCATTACTTTCTTTGGAATTCACAGGACAGCCACACCAATTTCACACATTGCCATCATTGGAGGGACTGGCAAGTATGAAAATGCTAAAGGATTTGCCACCATTGAAACTCTTCCTCACGTGGACCAACATACTACTGATGGTCTGGAGACAATTACCCACTTTACTGTCTACATCACCCCTTAAACAGCAGCATGTCTTCTAGATAAGGCATTAATTCAATATGTTTTCTGCATTTTCAGAATCTTTACGATATGTACTTTGAAGCATATAATTTAATGGTTAATTGTGTTGGTGGTGTTATTATATTAAAGCTCTTTTACACAGTCCAAAAAGGTGTATCCAACATGGAGTTTCATTTGGCCATCATATATTATGAAACACTAATTATGTATAAAAAGAAATATCTAATGAAAAGAAAGAACATCCAAAATCTTACCCCTGGAAACTTTTTACACCAATACAGCAGCGAAAGGAAAAGCAGTCACAAGGCAAAGTAGCTTGTAGCATTCCTTCTGGATGTTACATGTCTAAAAATATTACTCCTAGTATTTAACAAATTATGCACTAAAGTAAATCCAAAGCAAGAAATAATGGTATAACTTCTGCTCAGTGATAATTTCTTTTAAATTTTCTGGCTCTCTGCCTTCAGAAATATACCAATGGAATTCATATTTTGTTGATTACACCAAATCTCTCTACATACATCTTCATGCATCAGCATGGGATTTCTACAGAAAAACAAGAATTGCACAAAGTGTTTGATGAATATAAGAATAAATAGTGCCACATCTTTCAGATTCTCTACACAACATCCTATACTTTCAGATCAAAACTGCTGTTGGAAAAAACTAAATCTATCCAGTAACTTGAGGAGGGAAATAGTAGAAAACTTCAGCGGCCAAAAATCCCATTTTATATGCTTTCAATGCAAAGCTAATTCTGCAGCTAACTCATCAAACAAATATTTCTCTATTTCTCTACAAATGCTACTAAGTTCCTCCTCAACCTGCAACCATTTGGTTTCGTTTCCAATTGCCTTTCCGGACAAGTCCTTGTGCACTTCATCTTCCTGACTAACCAGCATCCTCCACAACTCTTCCTCAACATCACTTCTCCTCAATGCAGAACAACACCTTCTCTTCAAAGATTTTTCCCTTATGTAGATATCCAGAAACGAATGCAAAATCTCGCTCAGCCCTGAATTTATGCGGTCAAACAGAAGCTTCCTCTCTGATTTTAGCCAAGATGTTTGCTTCCCGTACTTCTTCTCTAATAAGCCAAACACTGAGGGATTCACAGGGCAATCCAAAGAATGCCACGTCTCAAAGCACATTCCTAGGTTCATGCCATGCAAACTGGCCTCATCTAAAACATCAACCAGGTAGGAGAAGTCCCTGCTTTCTGCAAATTTGAATTCCGTTAATACATTTTCACTATCTTGAAGGAGATCAAGAGACCCTCTCTCAGAAAGTTCATCATTTGAGACGCCCATTTCAGATCCTTCTGAATATGTTTCCTCGGAGTTGGTCTCAAGAAACTGAAGTTGCACTGCTACACCTTACAAGTTTAGAAGGGTGAAAATGAGATTGGATAAAACGCTATTGAAAACAATAGTTTACAAAGGTTTATGTTTACTTACTACATAAGCCATGGAATTCAGAAGTGCAGAGCTTCTCTTCCTGGAAAGGTGGCTCCAGAACTGAATTTGGACTACCCTGATCAGTTTCCTTCAAGTTTAAGTCTCTACATTCCGCACTATCTTTCTGCTTTCTGTTCATATACTTGCTGCTGATATCCAAAGGATTGCACAGGCCCGAGGTTCCAGTGTGCACACTGAATGAACTGTCAAAACTATGCTTTTCCCCTTCAGAGTCCAAAAATTGAGGATTTGTTTCTAGGAAATCCATAGCAAGCATTTCTCCATGACTCCTGTTTCTACGAGCTATTTCCACTTCCTGAAAATCATTCTTCAGTTTCCATCTTCCAATGATTTGCTTCTTCTCTTCTTTGGCAAAAGATGACCTTTTTGAAAAGGAATACAGAGTACCATCTTCTCTTCTCCTACTAAATAAATTTGAAGAAGGTGTTTTCGGATCCTCGGCCTTCAAAAAAGTGTCGTTGATGTTTTCTGCTCTTGATGTGAGTTTTAAACTGTGATTAAGTTCGTATTGTACAAGGTTCCTTGTCTGTACTATTTTCCGTCGAACTCTAACACCATGTTTTAGAGGTTCCAAGCTATAAACACCATTTTCTCTTCCTGGTTTATCATTATCTACTGCCCCATTTTCATGTTTTCTGAATTGGTTGTACTTCAAATCAACAGGATCGGATTCCACACCAGGCCTAAGAGAAAATGACTGTCTTTTGGTGTTAGAAGACTTTCTAGAACTAGGTTTGAGCGCAATAATTCTTCGAGACGGATGAGGCATGGTTGCCTTTGGATCAAACTGAAAGTTTATTTTCTTCAACTGATGAATAGCACACTCTCCAACATCATCTTTTGGTGTACCAATCCCAAGTTTCTGAATAGATATCGAAGTATTTTCAGATAGTAAACATTCTGAGCTACCTTTGGAGTGCTTAAAGTAAGAATGCTTCTCCTTCATTGATGTAAAACTTGAATCACTATATTTCTGCCTGTTAAACTTGGCTGCATTTTGGCTTGCTTTTTCATGGCTATAAATATCTGGCATCTCAACTCCGAATACATGTTTAACTACTTGACGCTTCTGAGTATTTGTTCCGCAGGGGAGGCCAACAGAGAATGAGCTCTTCTCTCTCAAACCTATAGTAGCCGTTTTTCGGAGATAGTTCTCAGAGAGTACTCTCCTTTTCTTAGAAGGGAGAGGCTGCTGAGGTGGAAGCTCGTCAATGCCCATCAGCCTTGCTATAACACTTGGTGTGTGATGCTTCTGATCCATCTGTTTCAACAACTCTTTAGCTAGTCTGGTCAATTAAACCAGGCACTGCGCAGATATGACAAGAAGTGTGTTAGTTTTCCAGATTAACAACTCTGTCTGCAAGAGTAAAATAGATGCAAAACATGATTTTTTGAGAAAATAAAAGAAGGGAAGAGATATATTGATGACTTGATGATACAAAATACAAAAATAGGTAGAGATACAATCCATATCCTATATAACCAAAGAAGGACTAATGTGATACTAAAATATAACACTAAACTCTAACAACATTCTAAAGGACTGACTAACTACTAAAACTGCACACCGACTCTAAAGACATTGTAACACACTAACAGTTCATTCGAAAAGATTCGACTAAATATATAGAACAGATATGAAAGACATGCCACCATGCCAGAAAATAGAATATATTTGCTGCAATTGAGTTAACAGATAATTGTATTCCGGAACATCCCAGAGCACGAGGAATGCTGTCAAAAACCAGAGAAATAATACGTACGACATTAAAGAGCATTTTAAAAGTAAACAAAGAGGCATTAAATGATGGTGCTTATACACACAAATATCTAAATGAACAAGAAAAGACTTCAGAGTTTCAGTACATGAAGCTGATTCTATACCCATGTGTATTCACCTAAAAGACAAAGCAGACAGTCAAATTCACATAAGTAAGATAGCCCCCAAGAAAAGAAGAATGGGACCTTAATTAAATCAAAATCACACAGATGAGAAAGCTTTACATGTGGATTTTGATTTCAAAGATAATGAGAAAATGATTTGATGATGTAGAAATATATGTTCTTGTTCTGCTTTAGCAAAAGAAATGAACATAGGATACCTTCACATCACCATTCACAAGTGTAAATGAAGTAGAGACAGAGAGTCAAATATGTGCAACCAAAGCTAAAAAGCAGCAGACCTAGTTACTAAAATCATCATTATCAATAAATGATAAATCTCAACACTGAGAAAGTCCAACACAGAGACATCATAAAAGACAACAAATTACCATCATTAACCACAACACAGAAGTCAACTCAAAACCCAACATAATCATTCCCATCATCACTCTCAATCAAATAGGCCTCAGTTCCAACCTAGTTGCGGTCGGTTATACTATGAAGTTTCTATATACACAGAAGATTCAAATACCCTTCAATCTCTCTATATATGTTCCATGGATTTGTCCTAATTAGACTATCTTTTATGCTGGCAGTCAATCTACTGCAACTATGCAACTATCCTCCTTTATGCAAACTTAAAGTCTGAACTATTCAACCAAAATTGCTTTGTATATAGGGTACCACTGCAAAAATATCTATTTTTTAGAGTACAAAATATGGAATTTTTGGTGAACTTTACGAGTGCCGGTTATCTCTCTTGGTATATCATAGGTCCGTCTCTATCAGTTTTACAAAGCTCCCATAAGTGGAATCTCATAAATCCTATGACTAGCAACAAACCAAGCTACTTATTCATTTCACATAATTACTCACCCACAGGCCACAACATAAAACAAAGTGAAAACCCCAAAAAATCCATGAATCAAGAAAAAACCATGAATTTAGAAAACACCAGAAGCTAAAGATGATACCTGTATTGAAGATGATCTTCAACTCCTTGTAATTGATGTTTACACGCAATAAAATTTGATATAATCTATATAGCAGTAAAATGAATGACGTCATCAAGTAATTTTAATAATTTTTATAAAGTAATGATAAGTGAAAATGATTATAAATTGAAATTCAAGCAAGAACAAGCATACCTCCAATAAAACTGGAAAAAATAAGAGGATCAAATTTCCATAAAGTTGCATGTAAGAAATGAGCTTATGGGGATTTGTGTGTGAATATATTAATTAAAAATGACTGAAAATTTGGGAGTATAATGGAGGGATTGAAGAAGAACAGCTGGAAATTAGGAAGATAACTGATATATTAATTTAATGGAGGATATAATAATATGCTTTAGGTTAGGGTTTTAATTGCGAAATTGGGTGTTACGCGCCGCCGCCATTATTGCTGGTCAACAGAAAGTTTGCGCCAATTTTGGTCGGTGAAATGTCAATCAATCATTGGAAATTTACATTTCTGCCTTTTGTTTTTACTATGTTGAGGCGTACTGACAGCATAGAATAGGAAATTTGTACTCAAAATAAATAAATAAATAGACATAGGAAAGTATTTGTATAGATTTTTATATCCTAGAAATACATAAACGACTCCTCCAAGTTGTCCACAACGGTCAATTGAACACCTCAACTGAAAATATTTCCAACTAAACATTTCAAGTGGCTATTAAGTAGGTCAAGTAAACACCTGAATACAGCAGGCCATATACGTGAGTTGCACTTGTCGATGACATGGCAAATGAACCAATAAAAAAATGACACGTGTAATTTCGCCATAAGAATTTGACACATATAATTAAAAAAAAATACATTTAAAAATAAAAAAAACTTTTCTCCTAACGTTCTTCCTTCTTCCATCTTCCATCTCTTCTTCCAACTTTCTCAAACCCTTCCACTGACTCCTTGAACCTATGACCACCATTTCATCTGCAAAAAAATTGGGCAAAGAAGAATTTAGATTTCACTCGAAAAAAAGTAGTAGGCCAGATCTGGAGCGGAAGTGAAGGCTGGCAGTTGTCACCATTTTTCGGCCTAGCCAATAGCGAAGGTTTTCCGGCGGGTTTGTTTGTTATCTGCTTTTCGTATCTTGCTGGTCTTGAGCTAGTGCCGATAATAATTTGAAAAAGGTGCAAAAAAAAAATAAATTGATAATGAAAAGTGAAATTACATATTGGAAACAAGAAAAACGAATAAATTTAAGTAGGGTAGAAAAATTCACAACTTTAATCAAATTTAAAGTTGTCTAACCTATTTAGTGGCCTTATCTTTGAAGTCTGTCATGAGTATCTTGATTGTAGAGTGTCAAGCTATTTCCACAAGTATTGGGAGGAATTATATTTTCCGATCGAATCTGGGAAACATAATCATGGGGTGTTGATGATGAGTTCTCATGTTGTTTTGTGTAAAAGGGGAGTTGTGCTCAGATTTTTTGTTGGAGATTGACGGGGTATGGCATGGCTTTCTTTGGATTTTCTTGTTTTTTATCTATGGTGAAATTTTTTTTTGAAGGAGAAGAGAAGATGAAGGTATGTGGGTCCCACAAAAATAAAGGTTATTTTTTAAATTGAAAAAACAAAGGAACGAGCACAATCATGTTCTTACGCGCTCAATTTGTAGTGAGATACAATTGATTTGCCATGTCAGCGCAAAGTGTTTACTTGATATACTTTGCAAGTACTTGAAATGTTTAACTGAAAATAGTGTTAGTTGAGATGTTCAACTGACCGTTGTGGACAACTTGGATGGGCTATTTATGTATTTTGCCTAAAACTTTTGTTGCTTGATTGGTGATTTTCTTTTTGAAAAAAAATATATTACTCCCTCTAGTTCAAAATAAGTGATTTTTTGATGTTTTCACACATATTAAGAAATCTAGCTTTTAGCATTAATTAGTAATGGAATTAACCATATTAACTCTTACTATCTCACATAAACACTACTAACACATATTTCAACACTATTTATTCCAAGGACAATGTAGGAAAAAATTAATTAATTTATTTTTGAAATCTGAAAAAATCACTTATTTTGGACCACAAGAAAAAGGCCAAAATATCACTTATTTTGGACCAGAAGGAATAATATTTATTATAGATTAATGATAAATTTTAGTAATATGGAGAGTGTTACTGAAATTTTATTAGTCTCTCGATTAAATTTTATATGATGCGTTTACTGGGCACGAAATTTACAATAGAAATTATTACTTTTAAAATTTATGGTATAAAGCAAATTATAGATGTTTGAGAGAAGGTTAATAGTGTATTATTTCTAAATATGAAAAGGTATCAATTTTTGGGACAAATTAAAAATAAAAAAATAGGGAGTTATATAGTGAAGATAACATGCAAGTGTTTGTTGAAAATGGTATATATAAAACTAAAAGTTAGGATAATTATAAAAATAATCTGCCTTTTTTTAAATAGAAGATATCATCTGCCGTTTTTTGATGAAAAATAATTTCTGTTAACCAAATATCATATATTTATTTCTTCATTTAAAATATTTTTGTAGAAAATAACTATGCCAAGAATTTAAGATTTTTGGGCCAGTTGGAACAAACGACGCTGCAATCATAATTCTTTGACAGCTTCTGCTGTCTTCATATGGAAATATACTTTTTTGAAGATATATTTATTAGAGTATATAATTGAGTCTGAAGTTATGAATGCATTCCAACTGCTTTCTTATATAGTACTACACACATAACATTAATGACATTTGTTGAGTTAAGTAAGAACCAAATATTCACGAATACAAACTCTTAGAGTCCGTTTGGAAAGTGATCATGTAATTAAATTTGATATAATTTTGGAAAGTTATCATGTTATTGAAATTGGTATAATTATTAAAGTAGTAATTACACAGTTGTATAATTACGATGACATATTTGTTTGTCATAGTATAATTTCGGTATAATTACAAGTTTACTGTTTGATTGCACAAATATAATTACGCAGTTAGATTAAATTTTAAATTAAGTAATTACCAAAACTTACCAATAAATATAATAACACATATAAATTTTTAAGTATAAATGATATTATATTGATATTTAAGAGATTTATTTTTTCGTGAATATACATTTAAAAAATATGTTTTATATATTTTATTAAATTAATAATATTTAGTTTAAATACTTACAAAAATTAAATATACATTTTGTAAGAATATCGTGGAATACATGATTGATAAAATAAATTAATATTTATAAATATAGTGTCATAATATTATTCAAACGTGAGACAAAATTAATCTATCAATTCTAACTAAAACAATAAATAACATACGATGTGAACAAATACTAAAAAAAGTAAATTGTTGGAACCATGAATATAACACAATTTAATAAATAAATAAAGCCCCACTACAACTTAAGATTAGGAAACACGATAAGTTTATAACCAAATTCAACAATGAAATTTCACTTTAATTGCATCATTCATTATATGTCAAGTTATTAATGACTTATTATTTTTAATATTAGGAGGTGTAGTTTGAAAATATAGAATAATAAAATAAATAAAAGCTAAAATATAAGCAATTACATGGACTCACAAGATGGAGAAATAAAAGATAAATAATATGCAAAGAAAAATATATTTAAAATTTTAAAAGAAATTAAAAAGTAAAAATAAAATTAAAAAATTAAAATGATAGAAATAAAAAGTTATAAAGAAAATAAATAAAAATAATAATAACAAAATAAAGAAACAAAAAAGCAACCTTGTAATTACACAGTGTAATTATTATCAATTCTCACCTCTTCCTTGAGAATTGAAAAGTGTAATTACATCCCTCCAATTACACATAATTTGATATTGTCCAAATAATTGTTTGGCCAAACAAACATCTAAACTGTGTAATTACACTCAATTATATCCAAATTTATTTCCAATGTGGCTTTCCAAACAGGCTATATATATGTGAAATATAATGAATTAGATTCATCAATGATAAATTTTTGGAGAACATTTTGTATTAATGTCACGACCCCAAATCCGGTCGTGATGGCGCCCAGCACACTGCTAGGCCAGCCCGACCAATCAACAATAATCACGGAGCCATAAGCTCACTTTATCCAATTTAAGCATAACAGTGATAGATATATTAAAAACAGGGAACCAAGTCCCAACACGTGCCAACTCCCATAGACCGAAGGGTCGAGAGTCATGAGCCTCTACAGAGTATACACAGTGTAAATAGCGAATATAACTGTGCACAAGTGTGGGATGATCAGAACAAAATACAGACAAACTGGAGAATCAGGTCCTGCGAACGCTGGCAGCTACCTCGGCTGTCCAAAAGCACTCCCGAGCCGCAATAGAATCAGCTCCACTGTGATGTACCTGGATCTGCACACAAGGTGCAGGGAGTCGGGTGTGAGTACTTCCAACTCAGCGGTAATAAAAGTAAATAATGCTGAAGGGAAGAAAACCACGCAAGGCACTATCTCTTGCTACAAAATACAGAACTATCATTAAACTTCAAAACACTATCATTTTATTCCTTTTCAGCATATGTGAGTAGATGATTAGAAATCTCAATTTTAGCTACTTTCTTTCATGATAACATACCCATACCTGGAACAATCTCAAACAGTGCAAGTCCGCACTCAAATCAGCCCCTCGGGCTCAGCACTCCTTATCAATTTACACCAAGAGATCTGGTCAATAAAGCAACTAATGCATGTGTGCCAGTAATGTATGAGTGCTAAATGTTATGCCACGTAGTACACGTAAACCAATGTATGTATGCCATGCAATGCATATGACCGCTACGGCGTGTAGCCCGATCCAATTTGGGTACCCGTGCTCACTGTGGGGGTTCACACTCCGGATGGGCTCCTACATCCCAAGCACAATATTAATATCACACTGCTGCGGCGCGCAGCCCGATCCGTATACCACTGTGGCGTGCAGTCCGATCCATGCATGTGTATGCATATGCTCACATAAAATGTCATGTCCTAACATATGGCCCTCGGCCCCAATCAGTCTAACAAATAATCAAGAAAACCCTACGGGCAACAATATCACATTAGCTCACAGCAAAAATGTTATTAAGACCTTGTTCAAGTTTTTCATAACCTTATAAAAATGATGAATAGCAAATATTCCATTTTAAACCTTAAATTTAGAATAAAATATGCACAGTGTTATCAAAACAATGATATCAATCCTTGAATGATTCAAATAATTGGCACGAAACCCAAACATGATAATTAGTTCAATTCATTTCAACAATTAGGCGTTATTATTTATTACGCGGGACGGACCAAGTCACGATCCCCAATGGTGCTCTACCCCACGCCCGTTATCCGGCGTGCAAGTCACCTCAACACAGCACTAAGATGTGCAAGTCCGGGGTTTACTAACCCTCAGGACATCATTTACAAGTATTACCCACCTCGAACCGGCGAAAACTCATGCCCGCGACACCTTAGCTCCTCGAACCGGCATCCACGCACGTCAAAACTAGTCAAAATCAGTACAAATATATCAAAATAGGCTAATGGAACATAACCCAATCGAAAGAACTCGAAAAATATCAAAAATCACAAAATTGGCAAAACCCGAGCCCCGGGCCCACATCTCGAAAAATTCTGAAATTCACATTTTCGGAATCCTCATCTCGCCACGAGTCCGTACATACCAAGAACTCCCAATTCGGACCACAAATGGTTCTTCAAATCCTAAATTTAAGGTTTTTGCTCCAAGCCCTATTTTCTTGATTTTTAGCTATAGATTCATGAATTCCATGGATGATTCTTGTATAAAAACATGTATTTAACTCATAAAACTTACCTCCAACGATTCCCCGTCGAAATCCCTTCAATTCCCGTCCAAAAACTCTCAAGAACGGCCAAAAATGGTGGAAAAATGGGTTGTTTTCGCGACTGAAATATTTTTAACATTCTGTCCGGTACTGTAGCTAACACTATGCGATCACATCAGAGCATTGCGATCGCATAGAACAAACTCTCCGGCACTGTAGCTAACACTATGCGATTGCATAGAACAAAATCCTGGGTACTGTAGCTAACACTATGCGTTCGCATCAGAGCATTGCGATCGCATGGAACAAACTCTCCGGGCACTGTAGCTAACACTATGCAATCGCATCAGAGCATTGCGATCGCATAGAACAAAATTTCTCTGCAATTTTTCTGCTGCATTTTTCAACTCAAAAATTCCCGTTAGCCATCCGAAATCACCCCGAGGCCCCCGGGACCTCAATCAAAGCCACCAATATATCACATTACCTCATTCAAACTTGCTCATAACATAAAAACACCATCCTAAACATCAAAATCACCAATTACACACTAATTCAAGCCTAAGTTTCTTCAAAATTTCCGAATTGCTCATTCAATCAAAAACCTGACCAAACGACGTCCGAATGACCTGAAAATTTGCAGGCATATCCAAAATCACCTAACGGAGCTACTGCAACTGTCGGAATTCCATTCCGACTCCCGGATCAAAATCTCACCTACCGTTCGGATTTCGCCAAAATTCAACCTTAGTCAAATCATCAGAATCTGATTCCGAGCACTCTAACTCAATAGTCAACTCTAGGTTGACTTTCCATATTCAAACTTCCTTCAAATATGCTATTTGCTTCATTTTCAATTCAATTCATTCCTAACTCGTCCGATAGGTTCTAACACTGATATAAAAGCATAAGATATGTAAATGCAACATAACGGGGTGGTAATTCCCGTAACGACGGGCCGGGTCGTTACATTCTCCCCAACTTAAACAAACGCTCGTCCTCGAACGGACTCAGAGTTGTACAAGAAGCCACCCAATAGCCGAATGACCTTACCAAGCATATATCCGGGTGATCATACGTCACCATATCTCACATAAGTCCGAAAACACCACATAGTCAAAATTTCACAGACCATCTGAACCATAAATCACATTGTACTTTCTGAAATCATATGCCAAATGCTAATCCCATGCCTATACTCGGGATACACACGATCCAACTGTAATAGTCCATACTCGCCACCTCGGTGAGATAATATGATGTGTCAAACAACCCAATCACTCGGAACAATAATCCCTAATCACAACAATTTCCCACGATAACCAAATACCAATTGAAAAACCTTTTTCATTAGATAGAGTCTTATTCCAACACCTTCATATCCTGCCAACGGCAACCGCACACGCGATATATCGAACCCATCTCTCAGGTCAACCATTCATGAATCCATTCCCCTTTTAATTGATACTACAACAAAATTCGGAGCCAAATCTCGGTATTGCCTTTCTAACTAGCTCAAATCACATATACTCACACTTATTATTGGCTTCGACGATCATTTCGATTATAACACACCGCACTGGTGATATGACACCTCAGCACCGGCCTAAGCCACGATGAGCACAACATGAGATCCAATAGAAACATCTAAACATACTCAAATTATGACAACTGACTCCAACAACAGGGCTGTAATTCAATTCCTTTGTACCATCATAATATATAACTGAGATCCCATCTCACATCATAGGAATGGAGTGCACGACTCATTCTCGAAAGGTCATAACATCACGTGGACTTGCCACGACTCATGATTCTATCCAAACACTATTACTCATGGAGCACCTCAAGTCACCATGCTCAAAACGGTCAGCCACACACATTTTTAGGTCTGAACTCAAGCAATCAACCTCACCCGTGGTGATACGATAGATATATGCTATCAAATCCTGAAAAGACACAACCGATGTGCTATTCCCCGAGCGAAACCAATACGGACTATTCCTCGGAAGCTAGGAACTATTGTATACAAGGTAAGATATAGGAAAGTATATTTTCCACATCACACTATTGCGGCGCGCAACCTATTCCAATAACATACCTGTGGCGGCGTGCCACCCGATCCAGATAACATACTTATGGCGGCGTGCCACCCGATCCAATATAACCCTCGCAAATGAAATGCATATCGAGTCGAATTTTCTCATTATAGCAAACATAAATATACATATAGCCTCAAGCTCGGCCACATGAAACGCATCTGACAACGTTTCTCAATACTGGAACTGAATCAATAGTAGATACCTCTACACTGACATCCGCCACTAAGGTCCAACTGACAAAGCAATGCCTACCAGCCGTCCGCTGGTCCTGTGTACAACTACTCTGTTGGAGCATACTCCGATGCTCTCTGCTACGCAATTTTTGCCATTTTCCGACATAGTCCATATCACATTTGTCTAGATGACCTGACTTATGTCAACCAGTCTGAAATAAGGTATCATAACCCAAATTCATTTTATCAAGTCAAGAGAGAGCCTCTAAGGCTTCCGATTTCCAATAATCACAAAACGGTGTCGATGCACACGATATACAACCACTGCATAGGCGGATTAACGAGAATTTCAAGTCTCCTACACATATATAACATATGAATCACTATGCATGATTCCGTATTTCACCGTACATATACATAACGCACATCAAGCGTCCATTCATACCACGACAGCCATTCAGAAATTTCATTATGCCATCAACGACTCAATTATTTTAGTCGATCCAACAAGAGAATACCACTCTACCATGGATATTATCGGTTTACATTACCTTGTCCCTTTGCACCATATACCCTGCCAAATTACTAGAATAGCAGTACCATTTTCTTAAATCACCAGCAGCTGTCCGCGCTGCTCAATAATTTTATTGACTTCCCATATATTATGAACTGATCTCAAAACCTAGAATATATCATTATCAACTTTCCATAACACATCGTGTATACCATATCACACTAAGACAACATGGAAATTCATATCCCTTTCCTCCGCCTCAACATCGACGCACTCAACTAGTCAAGGACTTTCGTGATCCCATATAGAAGAAAACTCATTACACATTCCGCGCTTCGCATACCGATAGGAATATACTCATCTTCAAACCATGATAAAACACATCACAAACTATTTCTTCCCATTCATTGCATAAGTTTAACTGTCAAGTCTGAGTCTTTCTACCCACATCGAGCTACGCAACTGCCAGCACATCAAGAGCTTTGTTGCACCATTACTGCAAGACTCATTACTTCGAACACACACCAGGAGTTACTCGTTCCCTTTTCATACTGTTCCAGTTTACTAACAAGTTGTTCCATTCACCAGTTTCCTTTCTGATTCATCTTTAATTTAATATTAGCCTTTACTGTAGCACCATAATACATCAACTCATGTTACCACACGAGACTCGTACATAAGACCACACCGTCTAAGACCCATAGGCCACTGAATACTCTCTCAATGTTTCCCAGAAGTACCACATTCTACCACACTTTATTTTGATGAACTTCCCGCGATTTTTAAATTGTCATCATTACTTCCCAATACGGATACCTAGAATCCCGTCATTCACATGATATAACACAAGCCTTGATCTTCTCTAACGAAACCGCCATCTTTAGCCACATACACAAATCTTAAGGCACTTGACTGTTACAAGCAAAATCTTGAACACTGCAAAACCATTCTCGGGCATCATTCACCCTTATTCAGCTGTAATTCAACTGTCCTATTGAGTAGAACCACTCGTGTTTTGTTAGAACTCTGACATCGCAGAACATGATTACTTACAGATACAATCGGCTATCTTTCTTTTCTATACGGTGAATATTCTTTACCAACATAAGTTCACAACATCCTAGTATTTCTTCACATCTACGAAGCACTATAACTTTTATTAGAATTTTCCCAACATACTTAGAGACAGAGCCAACACAGCACACAACAGTGCAATCAGTTAACCAACAACAACCTCCCCAACTTGGCACGGAGCCATACATCAAGGCACTTCTAGCTACTCATAGCATTCCTACTCAAATGATGCCACAAAGTTCTAGTTAGATTAAACTCAAGCCATTTTCAAGCTTCGGCGGAGATTCGAATCATCAGAAATATTAACTCTTTTGCAATTCTTGCATTCATTCACACACAACAGTTACGCCCCCTCTTTAGGTGACAAAAATCTTTTCTCAGTCCCGAATTTTCCAAAATTTTCGGCAGAGTTTCCTTTGTAAATTGGCCTATCCACCTGCCAGAGAATCACCAAACCATTCTAACAATACTTCCACAACTCAACAAGATATCACAATGTATTTCAACAACATTAAGTCTCAATACTATACGAATCATATTATCATAATTTATACTTGAACCTGCGATGTACCTGCTCGAATCATAACACATATCAAAATCACTTTAGTCTTCCTGAGTTTAAACTCGTTCCACTACACATAAGGCACTTTACCTTCCAATTACGAGATATGATAATTATTTCTCACGCCCATAGCTAGGGCTACATATCAAATCACAATAAGAACTGAATACCTTATAGCTAGGGCTACATATCAAATCACAATAAAGATAAATACCGATCGTATGAACTTCATAATACCGGCTCGCGAAATTAGTACCTTGGTGCTCAAGCCATAGACAAGGATCTGGCCTCAAGTCCTCCCGACTGGCCCAACATGAACTCGCGGAGATTATATCTCGCCCCTCGATCGGGGAATTGCAAGCCATAAGTCAATTATATTACTGAGCGCTCGATGCGTACACAAACGTGTGGAAGGAATTTCAAAAATGTATCTCAAGCTGAATCGAGTACGCACGATAAGAATTCCAAGAAATGTGAAGTGTTTCCTAAAGGTTCGCAGCCTCCCGAGGATAAGTACAGGCGTCCCCGTGCCGATCCACAAGACTCTACTAACCGGCTCAAGACTCATGAGGCCTAGTAAACCTAGGCTCTGATACCAACTTGTCACGACCCCAAATTCGGTCGTGATAGCGCCCAGCACACTGCTAGGCTAGCCCGACAAATCAACAATAATCACGGAGCCACAAGCTCACTTTATCCAATTTAAGCATAACGGTGATAGATATATTAAAAACAGGGAACCAAGTCCCAACACGTGCCAACTCCCATAGACCGAAGGGTCGAGAGTCATGAGCCTCTACAGAGTATACACAGTGTAAATAGCGAATATAACTGTGCACAAGTGTGGGATGATCAGAACAAAATACAGACAAACTGGAGAATCAGGTCCTGCGAACGTTGGCAGCTACCTCGACTGTCCAAAAGCACTCCCGAGCCGCAATAGAATCAGCTCTGCTGTAATGTACCTGGATCTGCACACAAGGTGCAGGGAGTCGGGTGTGAGTACTTCCAACTCAGCGGTAATAAAAGTAAATAATGCTGAAGGGAAGAAAACCACGCAAGGCACTATCTCTTGCTACGCAATACAGAACTATCATTAAAATTCAAAACACTATCATTTTATTCCTTTTCAGCATATGTGAGTAGATGATTAGAAATCTCAATTTTAGCTACTTTCTTTCATGATAACATACCCATACCTGGAACAATCTCAAACAGTGCAAGTCCGCACTCAAATCAGCCCCTCGGGCTCAGCACTCCTTATCAATTTACACCAGGAGATCTGGTCAATAAAGCAACTAATGCATGTGTACCAGTAATGTATGAGTGCTAAATGTTATGCCACGTAGTACACGTAAACCAATGTATGTATGCCATGCAATGCATATGACCACTACGGCGTGTAGCCCGATCTTTTTGGGTACCCGTGCTCACTGGGGGTGTCCAGACTCCGGAGGGGCTTCTATAGCCCAAGCACAATATTAATATCACACCTGCTGCGGCGCGCAGCCCGATCCATATACCACTGCGGCGTGCGGTCCGATCCATGCATGTGTATGCATATGCTCATATGAATGTCATGCCCTAACATATGGCCCTCGGCCCCAATCAGTTTAACAGATAATCAAGAAAACCCTACGGGCAACAATATCACATTAGCTCACAGCAAAAATGTTATTAAGACCTTGTTCAAGTTTTTCATAACCTTATAAAAATGCTGAATAGCAAATATTCCATTTTAAACCTTAAATTTAGAATAAAATATGCACAGTGTTATCAAAACAATGATATCAATCCTTGAAGGATTCAAATAATTGGCACGAAACCCAAACATGATAATTAGTTCAATTCATTTCAACAATTAGGCATTATTATTTATTACGCGGGACGGACCAAGTCACAATCCCCAATGGTGCTCTACCCCACGCCCGTTATCCGGCGTGCAAGTCACCTCAACACAGCACTAAGATGTGCAAGTCCGGGGTTTACTAACCCTCAAGACATCATTTACAAGTATTACCCACCTCGAACCGACGAAAACTCATGCCCGCGACACCTTAGCTCCTCGAACCGGCATCCACGCATGTCAAAACTAGTCAAAATCAGTACAAATATATCAAAATAGGCTAATGGAACATAACCCAATCGAAAGAACTCGAAAAATATCAAAAATCACGAAATTGGCAAAACCCGAGCCCCGGGCCCACATCTCGAAAAATTCTGAAATTCACATTTTCGGAATCCTCATCTCGCCACGAGTCCGTACATACCAAGAACTCCCAATTCGGACCACAAATGGTCCTTCAAATCCTAAATTTAAGGTTTTTGCTCCAAGCCCTATTTTCTTGATTTTTAGCTATAGATTCATGAATTCCATGGATGATTCTTGTATAAAAACATGTATTTAACTCATAAAACTTACCTCCAACGATTCCCCGTCGAAATCCCTTCAATTCCCGTCCAAAAGCTCTCAAGAACGGCCAAAAATGGTGGAAAAATGGGTTGTTTTCGCGACTGAAATGTTTTTAACATTCTGTCCGGTACTGTAGCTAACACTATGCGATCGCATCAGAGCATTGCGATCGCATAGAACAAACTCTCCGGGCACTGTAGCTAACACTATGCGATTGCATAGAACAAAATCCTGGGTACTGTAGCTAACACTATGCGATCGCATCAGAGCATTGCGATCGCATAGAACAAACTCTCCGGGCACTGTAGCTAACACTATGCGATCGCATCAGAGCATTGCGATCGCATAGAACAAAATTTCATTGGATTGTATTGATTTCCGAAAAACTTTTCGTTTGACTTTTCGAAAAAAAGAACATCTCTCCTTTTTAATTTTATATAGATGCCATTTTATTATTTCCACTATGAAAACAAAAGTATATAACAAAATATGGATGGCTTTTCATAGGGGACAAAGAAAAGGATGGAATAATCATTTTCGAAACTTTTTCTTTTCCTTTATCATTAACAAAAGGGGACACTTAAAATGCAGAATATTAGAATCTTACTCTTTATTGTACCAATAACATCAATTCACAATAAAGTTATATCAATGTCCACGATCAACTTAATTTTCTTCTGAAATAAATCTCAGCCACAAATCGTGAATAGATTTCGTTTTCATTTTTAAATCTCTATATGCCTAGAAAATGACTAGCCAAACAAAAACATTACATTTATAATTTATGGTGGCACTGCTGAAATCATAAGGAAAACCAGAGAAAACTTTTAACGAAATTGGTTAGCTCATATATTTAACGAAATTATATAAATGATGTGTTTGAGCTATAAAATAAAAATTAAAGAAAAAAATGTAAGTTCCAAAAATGATAAATGTTAATTCTATTTAGCTAGTTCAATAAAAAAAATATCATATTTTGAAAAAATCATAATGATATTTGAGAACTTATGTTGGAATTTTATACGAAAAAAAATTAAAAAAAAAAGTAAAATTTTGTCCCTTCTAGATATATGAAAAAGAAAAGATTGATCATGTAGCTCTTAAAAAAATATTGGCAAGTGAAAATGAGTCTAAAAATATTGTAGATAGTTGTAACGACCCAGCCGGTCGTTTTAGAAAATTACGCCCCAATCCCCAATTTAACTGTTTCCCTAAGTTCATTTCTGCTATTGTGGTTTGCTGGGAGAGTCGGTTCTGAAATTTGGAGTATTTTGGGACACTTAGTCCCTAAATGAGAGCTTTAAGGTTAGAAAATGGTCCGTAACCGGAACAATGTTAAGACGATCTCGGAACGGAAATCTGATGGTTTCATTAGCTCCGTTAGGTGATTTTGGGGTTGGGAGCGCGTCCGGAATGTATTTTGGAGGCCCGTAGCTCTATTAGGCTTGAAATGCCGAAGTTGGAAATTTTGGCGAATCCGAACGATAGGTGAGATTTTGATCCCGGGGTCGGAATGGAATTCCGACAATTTCTGTAGCTTCGTTATGTGATTTTGGACATGTCCGCAAATTTTCAGGTCATTCGGATGTCGTTTGGTGGGGTTTTTGATCGAATGTGCAATTCGGAAAGTTTTAAGAAACTTAGGCTCGAATCCGTGTGTAATTGGTGATTTTGATGTTTAGGATGGTGTTTTTATGATTGGAACAAGTTCGTATCGTGTTTTGGAGTATGTTGGTGGTTTTCGTTGGGGCCCCGGGGGCCTCGGGATGAATTCGGACCATCAAACGGGCATTTGGAACTTTGAAAAATCTGCAGAAATTGCAGCAGCAGTGCAGCAGAACACTGGCCTTCGCGTTCGCGAGTCCAGGGACGCGTTCGCGAAGGGCTGGTTTAGGTGGTCATCGTGTTCGCGATGGGTCTTGACGCGTTCGCGTAGGTCAGGCTGGAGAAGCATCGCGTTCGCGTGGGGTAAGGACGTGAACGCGTAGTTCAATCTTGGAGGCAGGGATTTTTCTTCAACGCGGACGCGTGAAATGCGTCGCGTTCGCGAAGATCAAATGGGTAAAGCATCGCGGACGCGTGGGCTTGGGACGCGAACGCGAAGGGTAAGACTTCAGTCAGAAAATATTAAAAACCAGAACAGTCAACCCGCGACCCCATACACAAAAACGCCATTTTTGAGCTCCAAGAGAGGATTTCGAAGGGGAAACGCGGCGATATCATCGGAAAATCATCGGGGGTAAGTTTCTTGACCTCAATTCGTTGGTTTATCATGAAATCCGTGATTATTTCACTGAAAATGGAAGATTAAGGTGGGTTTGAGCCCTAGGCCTAAATTTTAGAAAACCTTTGATTTGAATGGGCAAACGGAGTCCGATTTTGATAAATTTTATATGCACGGATTCGTATTGAGATAAGGAACCCGAATATATAATTTTTGTGATTTTTCGATAAGCGTACCGAAAGTCGGGTTTTGGCAACTTATGGGTTTTGGTGTATTTTGAGTTATTTTGATTGGGTAATGCCCAATTGGCCTATTTTGATGTGATTCAATTGATCTTTATCAGATACTACACCTGTGGAGGCCGACATTCGCGGCAAGAGGGTTATTTCTTAGCGATGTTTTACCGGAATTGAGGTAAGTGGCTTGTCTAACCTCGTGTGGGGAAATTTTCACCCCTAGGATATTACGTGATAGTTAAGATGCCTTGTACGCGAGGTGACGGGCGTGTACATGCGCTGGTTGTTGAACACATACTTTATTAAAATGTTCGATGAGTGATATTCATGTCTTTAGCTGTTAATTTGATATTTTACCGGTAGTAGTTAGAAGAGCATGTTTAGGTAGTACTTAACTGTTTAGTTGCCTAATTGTCTTATTTGAACTTTTGATTATTATTGGCATTATTTTTCGGTGAAGTTATAGTTAAGCATAATTTATTCTCTCTGTGTATTCCTTTATTTGATGTGCTTGCGGACTGCGGGTTCAATTCCCGGAGACCCAGGGCTGTGGGTTTATTGAGACATTGAGATGCGGACTGCGGGTTCAATTCCCGAAGATCCAAGGGCTGCGAGTTCGATTCCTGGCGACCCGGAGTTTATTAAGATATTGAGATGCGGTCTGCGGGTTCGATTCCCGGAGATCCTGAGCTATTGAGACACGAACTGCGGGTTCAATTCCCAAAGATCCTGAGATATTGAGGTATAGACTGGGGGTTCAATTCCCGGAGATCCTTGGGCTGCGGGTTCGATTCCGAAGACCCAGAGCTACTGATGTAGGGACTGTGGGTTCAATTCCCGGGGATCCTGAGTTGTTGGATATAGAGAGGGTCTGCGGGTTCGATTCACGTAGATTCTGGCAGTAATCATCTTATTGTTGTTATTTCGGAAATTATTATCATTTAAACTGTTTATTTTTGTTATCATCATTATATTATTGTTTCTCGGTAGGGCCATGACCTTCCTCGTTACTACTCCATCGAGGTTAGGCTTGGCACTTACTGAGTATCGCCGTGGTGTACTCATGCTACTCTTCTGCACACTTTTGTTGTGCAGATCCAGGTACATCAGAGCAGGCTCGTACTAGGTGATTCCGCAGTTTTTTTTTGGGAGACCTCGAGGTATGATATGCTACGTCCGCGGATCCGGAGGCTTTCCTTCTATTCCGATAGTATTAGTTGACATTTTTCCTTCATTTTGTTGTTAGATACTCTTTACACATAGAGCCACAGTTGTATATCCTCTTTTAGTCTGTGTTACCGTGAGATTCCGGATCTTGGTAGTGTTTACACAGTGTGTTGAAGGATGTATGTGCCAAGCGGCACGGATTACATATCTTTTTATGCTATTTTTCCGCTGTTTCTTATTTAAGTGTTCATAGCTTGTATATTCCGCAACGTGTTAGGCTTACCTAGTCGTGGGGACTGGGTGCCATCACGACATGTTCACGATTGGTGAACTAGGGTCGTGACAAGTTGGTATCAGAGCTCTAGGTTCATAGGAGTCACGGGACACGGACCGGTTACTTAGAGTCTCGCTGATCGATACGGAGACGTCTGTATTTATCTACGAGGGGCTATGTAACTGTTTAGGAAACTCTTCATTTCTTTGGATTCCTTGTCGTGCGACGTTTTTGGCATCAAAAATCTAAACTATTGATTTCTATTCTCTCACAGATGGTGAGGACACGAGCTACTCGCGACGATCGGGTACCCGCGCCCCCTGTGCCGCTGTCAGAGGTCGGGGCCGAGGTAGAGGACGAGGACGCACCCGAGGTGCGGCCACGGCACCCGCGCGCGTTGCCGGCGAGGTACCACGTGTAGACCGAGGTTGGAGCGCGAGGCACAGTACACCGACCTACAGTGCTTACTACTCGGCACTACGGGAGACCACGGCCTGGTTCATGAGTATGTATACCACTTTAGCTCGGGCGGGGTCTGCTTCCTCTCGTCGCGGCTACATCCCGGGCGGGGGAGGGGCCCGGACTCCGCGGCGGTTACACGGAGCGAGCGTGTGCCGGTGGGACGAGGTTCTAGATGTTTTGGTTATGCCTCTTGCCGCCCCGGCACAACCGGAGGTGGACCGAGCTGCCTCTGAGGACGAGCGACGTAGATTGGAGAGGTTCGAAATATGACCCTCCGGTGTTCAGTGGTTTGGCTTGAGATGATGCATTGGGTTTTCGGAGGAGTGTTATCGTATTCTTCGCACTATGGGGATTGTGGAGACCGGCGGGGTTTCCTTCACTGCTTTTCAGTTTCGCGTGGTCGCTTATGATTGGTGGTGCACGTATGAGTTAGATAGTCCGGAGGAGTCTGCTTCGTTGACTTGGACGCAGTTTTCGGATCTATTTTTGAGAGAGTTTGTTCCTCGAGCCTTAGGGATTCTTGGCGCTCGGAGTTTGAGCGGTTGCGACGGGGCTCCGTGTCAGTATCGGAGTATGCCAGTATCGGAGTATCTTGTCGGTTTCACCCGTCTTGCCGGACATGCGCCGGCCTTGGTAGCCGCGGTTCGGGAGAGGGTGCGGAGGTTTATTGAGGGAATGATTCGCCGATCCGATCCGGCATGGCCGGGGAGTTGGAGACGGATATATCTTATCGGCAGCAGTTAGCATTGCCGGGAGGATCGAGAGTATGCTCCCAGAGAGCGGGGAGAGAGAGGCCGAGAGGTCTCGTGAGTCGGGCCATTTCTCTGGTGCCCGCACTTCGAGAGCCGGTCGTTTTGGTGAGGGGTTATTCGGTCGTCCGGTTCATTCGGCATTGCCGGCGGCCGGTAGTACTCGAGCTCCTCCGAGCGCCTCGGGAGCCTTGTTACGCTCCCCGGGTTCCGGTGCGCCTCTGCGCGGGGTCGCTCGGGGGTCGGACTAGTGGGGGTGAGGCCGGTCGGTCTCAGCCACCGTGTCCTCCCCGAGCTTGCTTTGGGTGCGGGGATACTCGCCGTACGGTTAGGGAGTGCCCCGAGGCGTAGGAGGGAGCACCTCGTCGGTCTTCGCGACCTCGGCGTAGTTCTCGGGGCTAGCGAGCCATCATCCCAGCTCCGGTCGCCACTCCGCTGCCCGGCCGGTCGGGTGCGGGGGTCGAGGTTCCAGAGGCCGCCCTCGAGAGGGGGACATGCCGGATTCTATGCTATTCCTGATCGAGCTGCGGCTGTTGCATCGATTCCGTTATCACAGGTATTATTACGGTTAGTCACGGGGAGGCATCGGTTCTATTCGACACTGGTTCCACTTTTTCATATGTGTCTTCTTACTTTTCTTCTCATCTGAGTGTGCCTCGGGATTCTTTGAGTGCCCCTATTTATGTTTCCACTCCGGTGGATGATTCTTTGGCTGTGGACCGTGTATATCGGTCGTGTTTTGTTACCATTTGTGATTTTGAGACCAGAGCGGATCTATTGTTGCTCGGTATGGTCGATTTAGATATTATTCTGGGCATGGACTGGTTGTCGCCCCATTTTGCTATTCTTGATTGTCACGCCAAGACCGTGACGCTGGCTATGCCAGGCATTCCACGTATTGAGTGGAGTGGTACCCTAGATCACACCCACAGCCGTGTTATTTCTTTTATCAGAGCTCAGCGTATGGTTGAGAAGGGGTGTGCTGCTTATCTAGCCTATGTGCGGGATGTCAGTATTGACACTCCCTCTATTGATTCTGTTCCTGTGGTACGTGACTTTGCTGATGTATTTCCAGCTGATCTCCCGGGCATGCCGCCCGACAGAGATATTGATTTTGCTATTGATTTGTTGCCGGGCACTCAGCCCATTTCTATCCCACCGTACCGTATGGCTCCTCTTGAGTTGAAAAAGTTGAAGGATCAGTTACAGGAGTTATTGGGCAAGGGTTTCATTCGACCCAGTGTTTTGCCTTGGGGTGCTCCTATATTGTTTGTGAAGAAAAAGGATGGTTCTATGCGTATGTGTATTGACTATCGTCAGCTGAACAAGGTTACAGTGAAGAACCGGTATCCTTTGCCCCGTATTGATGATTTATTTGACCAGCTACAGGGCGCACAGGTGTTTTCTAAGATTGATTTGCGCTCTGGGTATCACCAGCTGAAGATTCGGGAGCCAGATATCCCGAAGACTGCCTTGAGGACTCGGTATGGTCACTATGAGTTCCTCGTGATGTCTTTTGGGCTGACTAATACCCCAGCAGCCTTTATACATTTGATGCACAGTGTGTTCAGGCCTTATCTGGACTCGTTCGTGATTGTCTTCATTGATGATATTCTAGTATATTCCGGAGTCGGGAAGAGCACGAGCAGCATTTGAGGATAGTGCTTCGATTCTGAGGGAGAAGCAGCTTTATGCCAAGTTCTCTAAATGTGAATTCTGGTTGAGTTCATTGTCATTTTTGGGCCACGTGGTGTCGAGTGATGGTATTCGAGTAGATCTGAGGAAGGTGGAGGTCGTGCAGAGTTGGCCCAAACCCTCCTCCGCCATTGTAATTCGCAGTTTCCTTGGTTTGGCGAGCTATTACCGTCGTTTCGTAGAGGGGTTCTCTTCGATTGCAGCACCTATGACCAGATTGACCCAAAAGGGTGCCCCTTTCCGGTGGACAGACGAGTGTGAGGCGAGCTTTCAGAAGCTCAAGACGGCTTTGACTTCGGCCCCTATATTGATGTTGCCTACAGGTTCGGGGTCCTATACTGTATATTGTGATGCCTCACAAGTTGGACTCGGTGTGGTATTGATGCAGAACGGTAGGGTGATTGCCTACGCGTCGAGACAGCTGAAGGTGCATGAGAAGACATATCATGTTCATGATCTGGAGCTAGTCGCCATTGTTCACGCCTTGAAGATTTGGCGTCATTACTTATATGGGGTTCCTTGTGAGATCTACACTGATCACCGGAGCTTGCAGCACTTGCTTAAGCAGAAGGACCTGAATATGCGTCAGAGGAGATGGTTGGAGCTACTGAAGGACTATGATATTACTATTCTCTATCATTCGGGCAAGGCTAATGTGGTTGCTGATGCCTTGAGTCGTCGGGCAGAGAGTTTGGGGAGTTTGGCGTATCTACCAGCTTCGGAGAGGCCTATGGCGATGGATGTTCAGGCTTTAGCCAGGCAGTTTGTTAGATTGGATCTTTCGGAGCCCAGCCGGATTCTGGCATGTGTGGTTTCTCGGTCTTCTCTATTTGACCGCATCAGGGAGCGTCAGTTCGACGACCCTCATTTGCTTGTCCTTCAGGATAGAGTTCGGTGTGGTGATGCTCGAGATGTTACCATCGGAGATGATGGAGTTATGAGGATGCAGGGGCGCATCTGTGTGCCCAATGTAGATGATCTTCGAGAGCTGATTCTAGCAGAGGCCCATAGCTCGCGGTATTCCATCCATCCGAGAGCCGCGAAGATGTATCAGGACTTGAAACAACATTACTGGTGGAAGCGGATGAAGAGGGATATAGTTGATTATGTTTCTAGATGCCTCAACTGCCAGCAGGTGAAGTATGAGCATCAGCGTCCGGGTGGATTGATGCAGCAGATCGAGATTCCCGAGTGGAAATGGGAGCGCATTACCATGGACTTTGTAACTGGACTTCCACGGACGGTTAGGAAGTTTGATTCCATTTGGGTCATTGTGGATCGGCTGACCAAGTCCGCCCATTTTATACCGGTGAGCACTACATATTCATCGGAGCGACTGGCGGAGATCTATATCAGAGAGATAGTTCGGCTGCACGGTATTCCAGTTTCCATCATTTCGGATAGAGGCACTCAGTTCACTTCACGGTTCTGGAGGGCTGTACAGCAGGAGTTAGGTACTCGGGTGGAGCTGAGCATAACATTTCACCCCCAGACTGATGGGTAGTCCGAGCGCACTATTAAGATTTTGGAGGATATGCTCCGTGCGTGCGTGATTGAGTTTGGAGGTTCATGGGATCACTTCTTGCCGCTGGCGGAGTTTGCTTATAACAACAGCTACCGGTCTAGTATTCAGATGGCACCGTATGAGGCCCTATATGGTAGGAGGTGCAGGTCTCCCGTGGGTTGGTTTGAGCCGGGCGAGGCCAGGTTGCTAGGTACTGATATGGTTCAGGAGGCTATGGACAAGGTCAAGGTGATTCAGGACAGACTTCGTGCAGCCCAGTCTAGAGAGAAGAGTTATGCGGACAAGAAGGTTCGCGATGTGGCTTTTATGGTTGGTGAGCGGGTTCTGCTTCGAGTCTCGCCTATGAAGGGCGTTATGAGGTTCGGGAGGAAAGGGAAGCTGAGTCCTAGATCTATTGGCCCTTTTAAGATTTTTAGGCGTATTTGGGGAGGTTGCCTATGAGTTAGCCTTACCTCCTAGTCTAGCTGAAGTTCACCCCGTATTTCATGTCTCCATGCTCCGGAGGTACCATGGTGACCCGTCGCATGTGTTGGATTTCGCATCTGTTCAGCTAGACAAGGATTTGTCTTATGTTGAGGAGCCAGTAGCCATTCTAGACAGGCAGGTCAGAAAAGCTAAGGTCAAAGAACATCGCTTCGGTAAAGGTTCAGTGGCGGGGCCAGCCGGTCGAGGAGGCGACTTGGGAGACCGAGCAGGATATGCGCAGCCAATACCCTCATCTTTTCACTACTCCAGGTATGTTTTCTATGCTCGTTCGAGGACGAACGAATCTTTTAAAGGTGGGAAGATGTAACGACCCGGCCGGTCGTTTTAGAAAATTATGCCCCAATCCCCAATTTAACTGTTTCCCTAAGATCATTTCTGCTATTGTGGTTTGCCGGGAGAGTCGGTTCTGAAATTGGGAACATTTTGGGACACTTAGTCCCTAAATGAGAGCTTTAAGGTTAGAAAATGGTCCGTAGCCGGAACAGTGTTAAGACGATCTCGGAACGGAATTCTGATGGTTCCATTAGCTCTGTTAGGTGATTTCGAGATTGGGAGCGCGTCCGGAATGTATTTTGGAGGCCCGTAGCTCTATTAGGCTTGAAATGCCGAAGTTGGAAATTTTGGCGAATCCGAACGATAGGTGAGATTTTGATCCCGGGGTCGGAATGGAATTCTGACAATTTCTGTAGCTTCGTTATGTGATTTTGGATATGTCCGCAAATTTTCAGGTCATTCGTACGTCGTTTGGTCGGGTTTTTGATCGAATGTGCAATTCGGAAAGTTTTAAGAAACTTAGGCTCGAATCCGTGTGTAATTGGTGATTTTGATGTTTAGGATGGTGTTTTTATGATTGGAACAAGTTCGTATCGTGTTTTGGAGCATGTTGGTGGTTTTCGTTGGGGCCCCGGGGGCCTCGGGATGAATTCGAACCATCAAACGGGCATTTGGAACTTTGAAAAACCTGCAGAAATTGCAGCAGCAGTGCAGTAGAACACTGGCCTTCACGTTCGCGAGTCCAGGGACGCGTTCGCGAAGGGCTGGTTTAGGTGGTCATCGCGTTCGCGATGGGTCTTGACGCATTCGCGTAGGTCAGGCTGGAGAAGCATCGCGTTCGCGTGGGGTAAGGACGCGAATGCGTAGTTCAATCTTGGAGGCAGGGATTTTTCTTCAATGTGGACGCGTGGGCTTGGGACGCGAACGCGAAGGGTAAGACTTCAGTCAGAAAATATTAAAAACCAGAACAGTCAACCCGCGACCCCATACACAAAAACGCCTTTTTTGAGCTCCAAGAGAGGATTTCGAAGGGGAAACGCGGGGATATCATTGGAAAATCATCGGGGGTAAGTTTCTTGACCTCAATTCGTTGGTTTATCATGAAATCCTTGATTATTTCACTGAAAATGGAAGATTAAAGGTGGGTTGGAGCCCTAGGCCTAAATTTTAGAAAACCTTTGATTTAAATGGGCAAACGGAGTCCGATTTTGATAAAATTTATATGCACGGACTCGTATTGAGATAAGGAACGCGAATATATAATTTTCGTGATTTTTCGATAAGCGTACCGAAAGTCGGGTTTTGGCAACTTGTGGGTTTTGGTGTATTTTGAGTTATTTTGATTGGGTAATGCCCAATTGGCCTATTTTGATGTGATTCTATTGATCTTTATCAGATACTACACTTGTAGAGGCCGACATTCGCGGTAAGAGGGTTATTTCTTAGCGTTTTTGTACCGGAATTGAGGTAAGTGGCTTGTCTAACCTCGTGTGGGGGAATTTTCACCCCTAGGATATTACGTGATAGTTAAGATGCCTTGTACGCGAGGTGACGGGCGTGTACATGCGCTGGTTGTTGAACACATACTTTATTAAAATGTTCGATGAGTGATATTCTTGTTTTTAGCTGTTAATTTGATATTTTTACCCGGTAGTAGTTAGAAGAGCATGTTTAGGTAGTACTTAACTGTTTAGTTGCCTAATTGTCTTATTTGAACTTTTGATAATTATTGGCACTATTTTTCGGTGAAGTTATAGTTAAGCATAATTTATTCTCTCTGTGTATTCCTTTATTTGTTGTGCTTGTGGATTGCGGGTTCAATTCCCCGAGACCCAGGGCTGTGGGTTCGATTCCCAGAGACCCGGAGTGATATTGGTAGGGACTGCGGGTTCGATTCCCGAGATCCTGAGTTATTTGTAGGGATTGCGGGTTCGATTCCCGAGATCTCGAGTTATTGGTAGGGACTGCGGGTTCGATTCCCGAGATCCTGAGTTATTGGTAGGGACTGCGGGTTCGATTCCCGAGATCCTGAGTTATTGGTAGGGACTGCGGGTTCGATTCCCGAAATCCTGAGTTATTTGTAGGGACTGCGGGTTCGATTCCCGGAGACCCAGAGGTACTGTCAATGGGATTGTGGGAACGATTCCCACAGGTCCTGGACTTGTTTTAGTGAGTTGGTTATTTGTTGTTAGCTTAATTGTAGACGGTTGCGGTAATCATCTTATTGTTGTTATTTCGGAAATTATTATCATTTAAACTGTTTATTATTGTTATCATCATTATATTATTATTTCTCAGTAGGGCCCTGACCTTCCTCGTCACTACTCCATCGAGGTTAGGCTTGGCACTTACTGAGTAGCGCCGTGGTGTACTCATGCTACTCTTCTGCACACTTTTGTTATGCGGATCCAGGTACATCTGATCAGGCGCACTACAGGTGACTTAGGAGCATCTTCAGGAGACTCAAGGTATGATCTGCTACGTTCGCGGATCCGGAGGCTTTTCTTTCTATTCCGATAGTATTAGTTGACATTTTTCCTTCATTTCGTTGTTAGATACTCTTTACACATAGAGCCACGTTGTATATCCTCTTTTAGTCTGTGTTACCCGTGAGATTCCGGATCTTGGTAGTGTTTACACAGTGTGTTGAAGGATGTATGTGCCATGCGGCACGGATTACATATCTTTTTATGCTATTTTTCCGCTATTTCTTCTTTAAGTGTTTATAGCTTGTATATTCCGCAACGTGTTAGGCTTACCTAGTCGTGGGGACTGGGTGCCATCACGACATGTTCACGATTGGTGAACTAGGGTTGTGACAATAGTTGTCATATATTGTTATAAATGGAAGAAAAAATAAGTACTCACTCCTTACTAAAATATTCTAGTATTTCACCTTTATTACTTCAAATTTATATATCTTATCAATTATATTGTTAGGGGTCGTTTGGTTGGAATATGATTTATACCGGTATAAGTTATATTGGGATAAATTATATTGGGATTAGTTATGCTGAGATTGTTGTTTATTCATTGTTTGGTACGTTGTATTAAGAATGAAAATTGCATAATTTCTAAGAAGAAGGTGTGAGTTATACCAGTGCTAATTACCCCACCTTCTATAAGGTATAAGTTATCCCAGTGTTAAAATTAACGACGGGATAACTTATACCTGATTTGCTAACCAAACATAGTATTAAGACGGTATTAAATTTTTATACCACCATTATACCTTCTTATAACCCGTGCCAAACGACCCCTTAAAATTATATTATAATCGTTAACTCAAAAAAGTTTTATTTCTTTCATTGTAATGCTTTTCTTACGGAAACAAATTTATATACCCTAAGAGTTTTGTAAGCTTAAAAACATTATTTATGAATGTTAGAAAAGCTTTGATTTGGATTTTTCGTTTATTAGTTAATCAAATTATTAACTATTTGGTTTCAAATACTTGAGGAAATCATTTATTTCTTTTTTTATTTGAATTCTAAATATTTTATATGTTAATGTTTAACTGTAATATAATTTTATCCGCTAAGAATTTTTTATGAAAGAAAAAAATCTATTAATATTTTATTTTCGCATCTTTGTATTTGCATAATTAGTATTATAAATTCCCCAACCATTTCCGACCTCTTTTAGGAAAGTGGTTTAAATATGAATAAAAATGTATTATAGTTTTTATATATAATCTACAAGGATAACATATAAGCAATTTTAGTTATGACATGTTATTCAAATAAAAAATAATGTATACTCTTATAAGTAACTAAACTCTTAAATATTAAAGAACTAATAAAATAGAGATGATTTTAGAGACTTCCTCTCATATTTGACTTTGTAACACTAATTTTACAATGTGATTTACGATGTTATATTTATCCCCTTTAGTCTAACTTTTTTTATAACAATACTTCTAATCTATTCATAACATTACAAAGTTAGAGTTTGACTAAATTGTCCTTTTTGATGCACTCCTTTATTTAGTTAATTTTACAAAAATCTTTTATAGTTTTGTTTTTCTCTAATTTAACTATCAATGCTTAAGTAAAAAAAAAAAGTGAGTGGATTCCAAAAGTATATGCATATCTAAAACTCTTAATCTTGATTTTCTTTCCTTTAACTTTCCTTTTAGATTAAGTTCTTTTAAATCAATGATAAAAAGAAATAATCATAGTAATAAGCGAGAAGAAAGAGAAGCAAACAAAAGTTGAAATAAGAAAAAAAAATGCAATCTCAATGCTCGAAGGAAGCAAAACAGGTAAACCTTTTTATTGTTGTACTTCTTTCCTTTATAATTTCCTTTTATTTATTTTTCTATTTTGAAAATTAATATTGAAAAAATTTACATGGAAGGTTAAAATTACGTTAACTTGTCCAAATAGGGAAGAGTTTATATAGAGTAAAGTTCTATTCGATTTTAATTTTGGACATTTTACATATTCAAATAAGGAAAATTTAATATTTAAATTTTAATTGATTGCTCCTAAAATTAGGGAAAAACTTAAATTACACTTTTGTCTAATGTGAAATTTATTTTAAAGGACAAAAAAGGCGAACGACATTTCGCTAAGGGTCTTCGTGCTTTTAATATAGTATAGATAATGTACAAAGGCGCTTTTCATTATACAAAAATTTAGTACTCCTTATGTCATGTAATTATAATACTCCTATTCAGTTATCTTGAAATGCAAGAATCTAATCCCATTTAAATAGATGTTCCTAGTCACGAGATGGGAGTTCTTTCTTAGGGTGTGTTTGGTACGAAGGAAAATATTTTCTGGAAAATATTTTCCAATTTTCCCATGTTTTGTTGGCTTAAATGTTTTGGAAAACATTTTCCTTATTAATTCATTTTCCTTCAATTGGAGGAAAATGTTTTCCTTATCAAAAGAAGGGAAAATATTTTCCAAAGCTCCTTCTCAACCATTCTCACCCTCACCAACCCACCCCACCCCCTCTCCAAAAAATAGTTTTTTTTTAGAAAAATTTCAGTTTTTCCGTTACCATCCACCCTACTACCCTCCACCCCACCCCGCAAAAAAAAATTTCTTTTACCTTAATTTTTTTCTATAATTTTAAATTTCTGTTTTCTTATTTTTCTGCACCACCCACCCCCACCCCTACCCCCTCCCCCTCCCCCCTCCCCCGCACAAAAAAAAATTACTTTTTTTTGTAATTTAAATTTTTATTTTTTTTTATTTACGCCCCCCCTCCCCCCCCCCCCCAAAAAAATTTTAAAATATATTTTTCAGTTTTTAATTTTATTATTTATCATTTAAAGGCTCAATATTTTACAAGTTCCAAAATTATGAGTTCGGAAGTTTTACGGGTTTAGAAATTATAAATTTACCGATTCGAAAATACGCGATTTTTGCATTAAAAAGTAAAGCATCACATTAGTTCCTTTAGATTGTGTCAATTTTTAGAGACTTCGGGAAGGGGAGGGGTGGGGGAGGTGGGAGGGGGAGGGGTAGGAGAGTTGCAAAAAAAATATTTTTCTAAAAAAACTATTTTTTACTCTCTAAACAAACATAGAAAATATTTTCCGAAAAATATTTTCCACTTACAAACCAAACAAGAGAAAATAAGTGATAAAATCACTCATTTTCCATGAAAACATTTTCTAGGAAAACATTTTCCATGGAAAACATTTTCCTTCATACCAAACACACCCTTAATGTTAAACCGTCTTCAACTCTTTTTCTTTACTTCTTTCGCATCGGAGATGATAATTGGATAGAATATCCTTAAGTAAAGAAAGGGGCGTATAAATTAAATTGGCTCGCAATAAATTAACACAATATCTAGAGTGCTTATGATAGTGACCCTATTATTCCGTAAATATGGAGAATTCACATGTATCTCAGTTTTTACTAAGGGAAAATAACAATTAAGATTTATTAAGATATAAATATACTTATCATTTGTATGTGTTGAGTCAACACACTTAGGTGATTAGTTTGTTAGTTATAGTTATGTGTAGTTAGACATATTACAGTTGTTATACATGTACATATATAGCAAAAATAATTATGAAAAATACAGAGTTCTATTTCTCTATTCATTTCCTGTTCTTTCTACTCTCGCATATTTCCCTCTCTTAGAACTCTTTAGCATTACCATTGAATCTTCTGAGCAATTTCTATTTCTTCTATATTGTAACAATCTCAATATGGTAGCAGAGCTAGTAGAATGTATTGGCTCGAATTCTGGCAGAATGTTTGTGTCTCAAAATCTATTTTACTTCGTTGCTTGCTAGGGTTTGGTCTTGTGATTTTGATCTGCAATTTTCACATACATTGAAGAACTCTCGACTCAATTGACCTAACTATTCACTAAATCGACTGATACTCTCGTCAATTTCATCGATTGGATCTCCTCACATGGTTGTCGATTAAACCAAAGAGTCCACGTCCAGTACAAGCAGAAATGACCAAACGGTCATCGAAATGAGTAGTCCTCTTTATATTTATCCTTCATATAGTCCTGGAATAATGCTGGTTACGTTCGACGGAATTGGGTATAAGCCTTGCAGAAAAAGCGTATTACGAGCCCTATCGATCAAAATAAATTAGGATTCATAAATGGAGAATGTAAGAAACCTAGCCCTAACTCGCCGAGGGAAGACCCCGGGAGTGTTTGGCGCCAAATAGTAAAAGTTGATTCCGTAAGGATTTTGAAGTTTTTAAATATTTGGTTTGGAGCAGATTTTTATTGAGGTCTGAATGAAATTCTGAGATTGAGGATAGTTAACATAATGTCATTTAAGGATTCCACACAAAATGTAGTGTCAATCCAAGTAGTAGAAGTGTGTTTTATTGCATTTGATGTGAATTGAAGCACTTGAAGTTCATAAGTTTGATTCAATTGATTTTAGGGGGTGATTCTTAGATTTAGCATTATTTCTGGTGTTGCGAGGGTTCGAGCGAGTCTGTTTTATGATTTCAAACTTGTGGATATGTTTGGGCTGGCCCCCGAGTGTCACTCGAACGAGGCTCGAGTTGAGTTAGGAAACTTTAGAAGGAGCTGAAGCTCCGAGTTGCAATCATAACTGCACCTGCGGTTGTCCAACAGCAGGCGCGAGATTGCAGGAGTGGTCGAAACTTCGTAGATGCATCCCAAGGCGAGGAGCCTAGGAACCACAAATGTGGTCCCTCTTCACAAAAGAAGAATCGCAGAAGCGGCCCCAAGACTGCAAATGTGGTCCTAGCTAGTCCTGTCCAATTCCGCAGATGTGGATCTTCCCTCGAAGAAGCAAGATCGCAGATGCGGTCCGCTAACCGCAGGTGTGGAAATCGTTAAAGGCAGTGCCTTCATTTAATACAGGAAATGTGTCATTTTTTACATATTCATTCAATGCTTGGACGATTTGGGAGCTTCCAAAGTGGGGATTTCAGCCTAGCAATGTGAGGTAAGTTATTTCTGTATAATGTGAGTTTTATACATAGTTTAGAGATTAAATCTTGTAAATTATTGAAAATTATGGGTTTAGAGTAAAACCTAGGGTTTTGATAGAAACAAGATTTAACCATGAAATTCGTTATGGAATAAAGTAAAAATCATATATTCTTGATCATTAGGTTATAGGTAATAACTTCTATCGAGAATTTCCAGAATGCGGTCATGTAGGAGCGGGGGATGTATTTAGGAAACTTATATTTAGGGTTGAAAATTTACTTTAATAGTTAGAATATGAGCTCTTGAGCTTGTATTGACTAGTTCTTATCCTGTTTGATTAGTTTTGGATCGTTCGGCTTCGAATTGAGGGTTTGAGCTCGTTCTTGAAATTGGAAGTAAGCATTGGAGCAAGGTGAGTCTCTTTTCTAACCTCGTAAGAGGGAAATAACCCCTTAGGTGAACTAAATAAATGTATGTGACTATCTGTGGGGGAGACGTACACACGTGATGACGAGAGTCTGTGCGTAGCTACTATTATGCTCATTGTCCAGGTAGTTTAGGACTCGTAACATGACATACATGCAAATGCTTGTGTTCTTGATTGCTAACTAAGATCACTTAGGACATGTTAAGAATTGTTAATAAATATAAATGAATGTACCCATTTACTTGAGAGCTTGTATCAATTTATTTGACTATAAATGAAAAATGTGTGCCTTCTTGATACTAATTGCTATTTGTGGATCGGGGCGATTGCCTAGGTAGAAATAAATGCATCTATGGTTCGTGTCATTCGACCCTCTTGCAGTGCATAATTATTATGTGGATCGGGCCATACGACATCGGCATAATGTGTGCATATGGTTTATGTGGAATTCATCTATGATTTACTCTGTTTAAATGCTTTGAAATGTAAGTTATTATATGACGTGACTGGAATTGATATGCCGTTTCTCCTTGTTCTAAGACTGTCATTATATTCACGTTGTCTATGTTTGGTGAAAGCCTTAAATATTATTGATATTGACCTTAGTAAATGTCAAGTCTACCCCTCGTCACTACTTCTTTGAGGTTAAACTGGATACTTGTTGGGTATATGTTGTGTATGTACTCATACTACGCTTATGTACTTAACTGTACAGGATCAGAGGCAGGTGCATCTAGTTACCCCTCTGGTGCGTGTTCCTGACTCCTAATCGAGATCTCACGGTGAGCTACCCTTTTGAGCCGTTCAACAGTATATCTGAGCTGTCTTTCTTTGTTAATGATTATGTACTATCTATTCTGTTTCACGCAGTAGGATAGTGGTAAATTTGTACATTCTACTAGTTGTCCTAGTACTTCTGACACTAGTTGCTGGCACACACTTGTAGACTATTATTTTGGGATGTATTTATATTATTACAAAATTGTTAATTATTGACTTGTTTGTGATGACCCGGCCCGTCATCATGTGAGTTATCACCCTGTTATCCCCTTTATCTGCTTGTTAATGTTGTAATATGTATGTTGGGTAAGTTTGAGTCAATCCGGATCGAGTTGGGTTGAAATTGAGACAAATAGTCTCTTAGAAGAAGGAATAGTTGAGAAAAGTCAACCGGATGTTGACTTGTGAGTTAGAGAGCTCGGAATCGAATTCTGATGATTCGGTCAGCTCCGGGAGGTCATTTATGAGCTAGGATAGCGATCGGAAGTGAATTTGGAGGTCCGGTGAAGTTTTAGGCTTGAATTGGCTAAAGTTGAATTTTGGCGATATCCGATCGATAGGTGAGATTTTGATCCGGGAGTCGGAATGGAATTCCGATAGTTGTAGTAGCTCCGTTTTCTGATTTTGGATGTGCCTGCAAAATTTCAGGTCATTCGGACGTCGTTTGGTCGGGTTTTTGATCGAGTGTTAGTTTCGGAAGTTTTGAAGAAAACTTAGGCTTGAATCTGTGTGTAATTGGTGATTTTGATGTTTAGGATGATGTTTTTATGATTGGAACAAGTTCGTATCATGTTTTGGAGTATGTTGGTGGTTTTCGTTGGGGTCCCGGGGACCCCGGGATGAATTCGGGGGTCCAAACGGACCAATTTGTGCCCAAAGGAACTGCTGGAATTGCTGCAATAAAATTGCAGGTTATTTGTTCTCTGCGATTGCGGCCATTGCCACGCAATCGCGTAGTGTATCGAAGTGAGGCTGGGAGATTGTTCTTCGCGATCGCAAGAGGAGTGATGCGATCGCGTGAGGTTGAGTGTTTGTTCATCGCGATCGCAAGGATATCGATGCGATCGCGTAAGGTCTTGTTCATAAGCAGTGCGATCGCGATGTTTTTGATGCAATCGCGTAGGTTCGCTGGGTTGAGCACTGCGATCGCGTCTAGGTCCACGAGATCGCGTAGAGGAAAGACTGGCCGCCCAAAAGCTGTGCATCGCGATCGCGAGCCAAGGGCTGCGATCGCGTAGGGTAAAAATGCCTGGCAGTGAGTTTAAGTCCAGAAACATTTCATTACGGGTTCATTTGCAAAACCCTCCATTTTTGAAGCCTAGAGAGAGGAAGTGAAGGGAAATAGTGGGGAGATCATCGGGATATTGTCGGAGGTAAGTTTCATGGTTTAATTACACGCTTTTATCATGAAATCATGGATTATTTCTATGAAAATGGAGGATTTAATGTGGGTTTTAGCCCTAGGCCAAAAATTGTAGAAAAATACCGATTTGAGCGGGCAAATGGAGTCCGAATTTGGTAAATTTGATATGCCTAGACTCGTATTGAGACGAGGGTTCCGAATATGTAACTTTTATAATTTTTCGAGAAGCATACCAAAAGTCGGGTTTTGACAACTTTGTGGGTTTTGATACAATTTGGGTTATTTCATATGGGTTACGTGAATTGGGTATATATTGATGCATTATCATTGATTTTGAGCAGATTTGGCATCCGAGGAGATTGATTTGCGAGGCAAGCGCAAGGCGGATTAAAGCTTCTACCGGTTCGAGGTGAGTGGTAGTAGTAAACAATGTACTGAGGGTTTGAAACCCCGTACTAGCACTTCACAGTGCTATATTGAGATGAGACACGCGTTCTATGACGGGCGTGGTGACATTGTGATTGGGGGTTCGGACTTGGTCCTTCCCGGCTAATAGAATATTGTGTTTTATGACTGTTAATGAGATTATAATTGTACAATTGGGCTAATAGCCATGTTTGGGGCCTCGTGCCGATCTGTAGAGTATTAGGGAACCCATAGAGCTAGGTGACCCTTATATCATGTTGGGAACATACACTCAGCCGTAATTACAATTGTATAGCATATTACGAGCCAGCACTAGATATGTACATGAAAGATACTACCTAGGGTGGAATTCCCTATTCTAGCTGAGTAAGCCTGAGAGGTCGGGTCTATATTGACTAAGTTAGGGTCGAGGACCCACTGAGATATATCATATTGGGCCTGAGGGGCCAAGCATATACTGACTGGGATAGGGTCGAGGACCCATTATGAGGTATTATATATATACCTATATTGGATCGGGCTGCACGCCGCAGCAGTATATATATTAGATCGGACTGCACGCCACAGTAATATACATGTAATATACATGTGGGACGGACTGCACGCCGCAGTATTATTGCGCTTGGGATGTAGGAGCCCCTTTGAAGTCTGAGTCTGCACACATTCTCAGTGAGCACTGGTGTATATTATGGGATCGGGCCGCACGCCGCAGCAGTATAGTTATATATGTATATATATACTGGATCGGACTGCACGCCGCAGTAATACATGTGTGGATCAGGCTGCACGTCGCAGCATCATAGCGCTTGGGCCTAGGGAGCCCCTCCAAAGTCTGTATACACCCCCAGTGAGCGCCGTCGATGTTAAGTGGAGCGGGCTGCGCGCCGCAGCGGTATATGTATTGGAGCGGGCTGCACGCCGCAGCATTATACTTATTCATATCCTATTACCTACTTAGATACTTATACATCATAGACATATGTATGTGGCTTCATATATTGAGATGGATGTACACCGTAGGGGTACGAGTGAGGGTTTGATCAGTGTGGGATCTTGTAGAGATAGATGTGGACTGGAGATCAGAGTACTCCTGTAGTGATGACTTACCTGTGGGGGTTTCCTTAGAACTGTTTAGTGATAGTACAGAAATTCTTATTTTCAGTTATTGTTTATTATTGTTACTCACCGAGTTGAAATATACTCACCCCACTCCCCTGCACTTTTTGTGCAGATCCACAGGTGCCCGAGAGCAGTTGAGACATTGTAGCTGTTGATCCTTGTCTACCTTTGCGGAGATTACAAGGTAGCTGCCAGCGTCCGCAGAGCCTGTTTTCTCCTTCTTTATCATCTTGTTGATTTCTTTTTGCCTAGACTTGTTTGTATTAGTATGTTATTCTGTAGAGGCTCAGTCTCGTGACACCATGATATGGTTGGGACCGTATTTTATATGCTTTTACTATCTCGCTTATCACCCGATATGATCATTTGTTGTTTAAGTTTAATTTGATTAATTGGAATTAATAACTGGCTGGTTTAAGGGATAATATGGTCGGGCTTGCCTAGCATTGTGTTGGGCGCCATCACGACCAGGGTTTGGATCGTGACATTGTTAAAAGCTTAACTGCTAAATAAAAATGTTGGGATTGTTTTGATAAAAAAAAAAAGAGAATTCATTAGTTGAATTAGAGTTAGCTTGCCTGACAATAGTGACGGGCGCTATCACAATCTACGATGGAATTTGGGTCGTGACAACATGGTATTAGAGCGCTAGGTTCACGTCGGTCTCCCATGTCATGGAAAAACGTAATAGAGAATTGCAGATCGGTGTCACACCTCCTTTTGACGCGCCGCGGGGGCGCGATGGAGTTTTTCTAATTAAAGGACAGTCGAAACGGGATTTATTTATTTAAGGTTCATAGTCGCCACTTGGGAGATTTATGGTGTCCCAAGTCACCGGTCGAATCCCGAATCGAGGAAAGGTTTGACTCTATTTAACGGTCCGCGAACCAGAAATCCGGATAAGGAACTCCGTTAACCCGGGAGAAGGTGTTAGGCATTCCCGAGTTCTGTGGTTATAACACGGTCGCTCAATTATCATACTTGGCTTCTTTATTTGATTTCATAATATGCTTTAACTTATGTGCAAATTTTAATTTTTTAGTCGCTTATGATTCTTGTCCCTTTATAAGAATTACGACGTCGTGACAACGTACTTCGGACCACACCGTACCGGTACGCCTGTGGACTTTGGTACATTTTTACTTCGTCGAAACTTGGATTTGGGTCACATAAATGTGCACCCGGGTTTAAGGAGATGGCATTATTAAATACACGCCTAAAGATACTAACGCGTTATTATTTTGGGAATGCCGTGAAATCCGCTAAATGACACTTCCCGGAATCTAAATATTTTATATATACATTTATGAGGGCCCCGCAACTTATGCATTCTTGTTTGGCGAGGCTCGTCTCATTTTTATTTTTTAAAGGCAAACCTAAAGCAACTACGATTCTCTACTTTATTTTTCTCTAAAAAAGAAATCCTAATTTATTTAGTAAGATTATCAAGAGTAGTTATAATCGGGTTACATGAAATGTACCCCCGAACTTTTAGGCATCGTAATTATGTCACGGGAACCGTACCCATAATCACCACAATGTATTAATTAAAAATTTGCCTAAGGTATGCTAGCATTTTTGGAATCACCAACTATTTAGTATAGACTACATGAACAAAATGAGCTAGCTACGTATATTTACAAGGATTATATTAATTACAACTCTTGTTAAACTGGGCTAAAGAATCAATTAACTCATTGTTATATTCGTCTCGACTCTAATTTTTAAGGTTTCCTATTTTTACCTTCGTAAAGAAAGTTAAACAAAATTTCTAAACCACACATTGACACGAAAAAAAAACTAATTCCATCAGCAACATAATCTACCTTTCAAGCTACTGTCAAGCAAACATATTAAGCATACTGTAACTACATGTTTAAACAAATCACTCTAAGCTACTGTAAAATAAATATAACCCTCATCCAAACATCAAAATATGCGAATCAAGAGACCATGGGCACAAATAAAGCGCTTAACAAATAATACATGAGATGACTTGTAATATTAAAAAAAAAAACTAAGGAAAAGAAAACGAACCTTTATTCACTTTCAAAATATACAAAGAGAGGCAGCAAGCAAACCCGCTAACAAAAGACCACGTCGAAACCTCGAAACTTACCGGAAAATATGAACCAAACCAGAAACACGGAACCAACGACCTCCTTGACAGTAATGGACGATTTGGAGTTGTTTTGGAGTGAGTTCGACGATGTTTTGGAGCTGGTTCGTTGCTGGTTTTTTCCAGCGACTGGAGGAGTTGTTTGGACGACAATGGCGTCGTTTGGTTGCTGTTGTTTTTCTGCTGGACGTTGCAGGTGGAGGGGTGGGTTCGTTAGGGTTTTCTCACGGTTGTTTTCTTTGCTCAACCGAAAATGAATCAATCTAGCCTCCTCGTGTATCTGTTCTTTTTTCAAAATGACGGAAGGAGCTCAATGTTCTTGTTCTTGATTTTTCTCCTGTCTTCGTTGTTTGTTTTTCAAAATCAGCCCCTCCAGTGCCCTCATCTCTTTTCTTTCTTATTTTTGTTATGTGTCCGTTTCTTTTTTTCCCAAAGAATCTCTTCATTTTTTCTTTATTAGAAGACAATCGATGGTCCCCCCCTATTTGTATTTTTTCCTTTTTTTTTAAATCCCCCCCCTCTTTCATGTGAGAGCCCCCTTTCCATTGTCCCCCTCTTTGTTTTTTTATATCTCTTCTCTTTTCAATTTTGTCTTTTTCCCTTTGTCTTTTTTCCTTTGTCTTTTTCCCTTTGTCCTTTTTCTTCTTATTCCCCCATCCCATTATGTATTGTCCCCCTTAGTGTATTGTGTGTCATGTGTGTTGTATGGGTTATTTTTGTCCGTGTTCCCCGTGTGGTGGACTCGGATTATTACGAGCTAGGTCCGAAAATTATAAAACCGGGTAGTTTGAACCCGAATATTATTCTTTGCCCGGAACCGAGAATGGTGTTATTTAATTAATCCTAGGTAATCAAAATAACTATAATACTCATAATTAAAATAAAACTATTTTTTTATATTTTTCAAGTTTAAAATAACTACAAAATATTAATGAAACTATTTTTTATTATTTTCGTTTTTATAAAAAGATAAAAATATAAAGTACTATTTTTGTATTTTTCAAGTTTAAAATGACTACGAAATATTAATAAAACTATATTTTTGTTATTTTTCATTTTAAGGTAAAAATAAAGTAAAAGAGTCAAATTTAGCTAAAATAGCTATATTAAAACTAAATTAAATATTTTACGCTAAAAATATAAAAGAAATCTCGGGTAGGGGCAAAATCACGCATCTACAGCTGCCCCTCTTTAGCTGAAAACACAAAGAGTTTTCAGACAAAGAACGACTAGACAAGTGTTTTGACCCGACCCTTATTCAGAGAGACTAAACTAAAAAGAAAAGGATGTGACTGAGCCCTTGTATCTGAGCTGCCTACATATCCTTGGCTATAAAGGAATCAGGCCACGTGTAGTTCAGAAGCGAGTAAGAATATGGAGTAACCGAGGTGGAGAGCCAGTCGAGGTGTCGTTCCGTCGAGGTTCCGTTCCATCGAAGTTCCGGTCCGTGGTCCTACTATTACATCAAAACATGAGAAAGACTAACTAAGCCTATCAACTACTAGTTACAAGATTCCTATCTATAAGTCTTCTGAAGCTTGATCTTGAGTATTGGTTGGTGCTTCATGCGGACTCTAAATTTGAACATTGATACTTGCTAGTTGTAGGTGCTTCTTTTCGGATCAAGACCAGGTATGCAGTGCTTGTGACCTCGGCCAAGTCTTGAGCACACCACATCTTTCATCAACTTCTGCAATTGGATTAACTCCTTGCCTTTTTTTTCATTGTGACTAACTTATGTTGATCATCTCGGACTGTTGACTCGCATTCTGGTCGCAAGCTTCTTTTGTTGCTAACTTGCATTGCACTCTGAAGTGAATTCCCTTACTTGTGATCTTCGAACTATTCTCTTTCGAAGTCTGAATCTATCTTTTCTGATCCTTGTTGCCTTCTTTCTGATTCAGGCTGGGGGTTTTCGTTACACTCTATCACTTTTTGATTGTTCACTATCCTTGTCAAATCTTGGAAACTGAGACGCCGTTCTGCTTTTCTGGCGGGCTTCTGACTTTAACGACAAACTCTGATCATAAATCGACATTCCATTCTTCAGGCGGGCACCATCTCAGGAGAAAAAAAACATTCATCTGACTAAGATTTTGATATCTTAGGAGAAAGATTCATCAGACTAAGATTTTGACGCTAGGAGATAATTCCTCAGACTAGGTCTAAATTGTTGTGATCTCAGGAGAAAGATTCATCAGACTGAGATTTTGATATCTTAGGAGAAAGATTCATCAAACTAAGATTTTGATGTCTTAGGAGAAAGATTCATCGGACTAAGATTTTGACGCTAGGAGATAATTCCTCAGACTAGATCTAAATTGATCTCAGGAGATAGATTCATCAGACTGAGATTTTGATGTCTTAGGAGAAAGATTCATCAGACTAAGACTTTGACGCTAGGAGATAATTCCTCGGACTAGGTCAAAATTGTTGTGATCTCAGGAGCAAGATTCATCAGACTGAGATTTTGATATCTTAGGAGAAAGATTCATCAGACTAAGACTTTGACGCTAGGAGATAATTCCTCAGACTATGTTTAAATCATTGTGATCTTAGGAGAAAGATTCATCAGACTAAGATTTTGATATCTTAGGAGAAAGATTCATCAGACTAAGATTTTGACGTTAGGAGATAATTCCTCATCAGACTAAGATTTTGATATCTTAGGAGAAAGATTCATCAAACTAAGATTTTGACGCTAGGAGATAATTCCTCCGACTAGGTCTAAATTATCGTGATCTCAGGAGAAAGATTCATCAGACTGAGATTTTGATATCTTAGGAGAAAGATTCATCAGACTAAGATTTTGATGTCTTAGGAGAAAGATTCATCAGACTAAGATTTTGACGCTAGGAGATAATTCCTCGGACTAGGTCTAAATTATTGTGATCTCAGGAGAAAGATTCATCAGACTAAGACTTTGACGTCTTAGGAGAAAGATTCATCAGGACTGAGATTTTGATATCTTAGGAGAAAGATTCATCGGACTAAGATTTTGACGCTAGGAGATAATTCCTCGGACTAGGTCTAAATTGTTGTGATCTCAGGAGAAAGATTCATCAGACTGAGATTTTGATATCTTAGGAGAAAGATTCATCAGACTAAGACTTTGACGCTAGGAAATAATTCCTCAGACTAGCTCTAAATTGTTGTTTTACTTGAAATCTTCCAATTGTTGCTTCCTTCTTCATGTTGCTTTCATCTAAAAGCTCTAATTGTTGTTTTTCACTTCCTATTAAATTATATTTAACTATAGCTTCAAAAACTAAATCGCCACTCCATTCTTCAGGCGGGCTCCCTGACTTCAACCACAACTCAAAAACTAAATCGCCACTCCATTCTTCAGGCGGGCTCCCTGACTTCAACTACAACTCAAAAACTCAATCGCCACTCCATTCTTCAGGCGGGCTCCCTGACTTCAACTACAACTCGAAACAAAATCGCCACTCCATTCTTCAGGCGGGCTCCCTGACTTCAACTACAACTCAAAACTAAATCGCCGCTCCATTCTTCATGCGGGTTCCCTGACTTCAGTTACCACTTCAAAATAAATCGCCACTCCATTCTTCAGGCGGGCTCCCTGACTTCAATTCTAACTTCAAAATAAATCGCCACTCCATTCTTCAGGCGGGCTCCCTGACTTCAACTATAACTTCAAAATAAATCGCCACTCCATTCTTCTACCACATCAAAATAAATCGCCGCTCCATTCTTCAGGTGGACTCCCTGACTTCAACTCATAATCTTCGAAACTAAATCGCCACTCCATTCTTCAGGTGGGCTCCCTGATTTCAACTTACAACTCGCTAACTCCATCCCATCCATATCGCCTTCCTTTGCTTCCTGTACCATTTTCTTCTTCTTGCATCGTCTCTTGGGCCACCTTTTCTTTTGAATTACCATGTTTTGGAATTTCTTTCCTCCTAGGTCGTGTTATTTTTCCCTTGACTGCTGGGGATATCTTTGGAATTGTCTACTTACCTGCTGGGGATGATGATGCTGGGAAAATCTTCTCTATTTCCTCTTTTTCTACTTCCTTCAAAACCTTTTATTCTTTCCCGGGATCGCGGGGGATTAAAATGTCATTAGCTGAGGGTTGTCCTATCGGGGGACCCCTTTTCCTTTTTCCTCTTTCCAAACCTCCTTCGAGACATGTGCTTTGCTCCATTGAAAAACTTGTAGGATATAATGCTGCCTGGGAAATCTTGAAATTAGTGTTTCATTTTTCCGAGAACTGCTGGGGATGATACCGGCTTCTTGCCTTTCTGAATGCAAGCTTCCTCATTTTGTCCTGTCTACTTGGGGTATAATTTCCTCTATCACAGCTTGTAGTTTTCTTTCTTTCAAAGCTGCTGGGGATAATTGGGTTCAAAGATCATTTCCTTGCATTATCTGGCTTCTTTCCCCAACCGGGTATTTGGTTTCGAGAAAATTTTTGCAACGGGAGAAAATTTTCTGCCCCAGTTTGAGAATCTTCTTCGTGGCATGCTTTTCTGCCAACAACCCCTCTTTTTCCTGTTTCAAATCAAAGAAAAATTGGTTAGATTTAAAATGTGGTGGCTGGTTGTGGTGCTCCTGCTGGGGATGGTTCTCCTCCTCTTTCCCTGCTCTGCGTTTCATTATCAGAAACTTGCTGGGGATGTTATTATTTGATGATATTTATGCTGGGGATAGATTTCTCCTTTCTTGCTTCCCCGCCTTCCTTGACGACTCTTTATTTGCGAACCTTTCCACGTGGTTTTCCACTGACCACCCGAATTCCTATGATAGTGACCCTTCGTGAAGACCTTGCATGTTTTACTGGTGAACCATTTTCTTTGTTCACCTTGTCACTGAAAATACCTTTCTGTTGGGGATATCTCTCCTTCTTTTTCGGCATATCTAAGGACTGGCATTTCCCAACCTTTGAGTCTCATTAACCTTCCTTGAGGTCATTAACCTTGGCCTTGAGGTCATTAACCTTCATTGAGATATCCTTTTTCACACCGATCCACCCCTTTGTCGATTTCCTATTGCTGGGGAATATCCTTATGGACACTGGCTTTGCGCTTAATCCCTCCTCACTTATACCACTTGGGTGTACCAATCAAATTCCGTCTTGCATAATTGGAAAGCCGATGGAAAATTTTGAAGTCATTTCTTACAAACAGACTCTATTGGGGAATTTTTTATGAAAGGAGAAAGATAAAAGGAAACAGAATAAAAGACAAAAACGAGGATGACTTTCTAAAAAGAAAAATTATAAAATAAACCTATCAAACGTGGATACCAACTCTAATGGACATGACATGCACATATAGCCTATCCTCCGTTGTTAAACCGCCTTTTGTAATCTTCTCCTGGGGGCTTTCCTATCTCATTTCCAATCTTTGTTCGACTTGTAGTGCCCGAGGGGTTTTCACTACCAAGCCTCTCTCATTGCGGTTTTTCTCTCAGCTTTCATCGCCTTATGGTGCCTGCGAAGGTTTTCACCGCTAAAACTCTCTCATTTGTGTTACTTTTCCGCTGGGGATTGGTGGTGCTACTGCTAAGATTCTCTCATATTTCTTCTGCTGCAGATCCGAGTCTTTTCCGATGGGAATCAGAGTGTTATGTTCTGATAAGACTTCTCTCATTTGCCCGACTTGGCCTCTTTTAAAGATTGGTCAAAAGGTCTTTCTTTGGACCGTAATGTGGATTTGGATAAGGCTAGAAAGAAATGGTATTAAAGGCTCGAAACAAAACAAAATGGGTTCAAAATTACAACCTTCGAAGTCTACATCTTCCTTTATAAACACAACTTTTATTGCCCCAGTTTCTAGCTTGGGGATTTTTATTTCTTTATTTACACTATGACCGAGCTGTGAAGCGCCTACGTATCCTCTTTAAGGAATCAGGTCAAACGTAGTTCCCAATTCCTCTTTTTCAAGTTTTTGTTTTCACACATTTTTCTTTTTCTTTTCATTATCTCTTTTTGTTGTTTTCTTTTTCTTTACTTTTTTTCTTTATCCCTTTCTTCTCTTGCCTTTCAAACTTGTGTTTCTAGTCTTTGCAACTAAATCCGAAGGAGGGGTATGAAAGAATTTAAAATAAGGCTCAAAGGGTTGACGATGGATAAAGTATTTGGATAGCATAACAAAATGCCTTCGTCATTCCAATCTTCAAAACATGCCAAGTGTAAACAACACAATTAATATTCGTCATATCTTTAAAGCATTGTTGGGCAACACTCTCATTTTCATTATTATGAATGACCCCATGTAAATTTTGGTAGCTTGCCTTTAACGATTTTCTTTTACTTGCCCCATTTTCTCATGACTCGGGTGTCGAATAATCTCAAACCGTTCTTATTTCATTTAAATGTCTCGATCACCTCCCAATGGTTTTGTGATTAACTTTTAAGATCAGGCCAGAACTATGTGCGCACGTCATGTCACTAGAGCTAGCAGAAAAAGAACTATAGGAAGGAGATGACTAAATAACAGAAAATGTCTAGAAATAATATAAAATAGGTCATTGCATTAACCGATAAAACAATGACTCGAACAACCAAAAAACAAAACTGGGGTTACAACCCTTAGAATGAACCTAGACCCCTTTAGATGAGACACTATGATCAAAAGAAAAATACAAGGATAAAAGGTTTGAGCCACAAAACAACATTCGGATTACCATTCTGAAATAACTCGAACAAATAGAAATGACAACAAAATAAGCCACCACAAATGACTCTCCAATTGATAAGCCTGACATTTAGCCATGAATTTGATTATCAGAACCACTATGGCCTTCTCTCATGTCAGTCGGCAAATTCCCGAGTGGATTCTTGTATTCCGTGTCACCAGGCATCACCGCCAGAAAGTGTGTATCATCAGGTGCAGGTAACGGATTCAGCACGATATTCTGGGTATCACTGTTATGAATCACAATTAATCTTTCTTGGATCATCCTTTCTATTACCCTTTTCAAATCCCGACAACTTTCCATGTTGTGCCCCTGGGCATGGGAATGGTATTCACACCTTTTAGATGGGTCAAAGCTCCTTGCACGTGGGTCCACATGATTTGGAGGGATGGGTGCAATCATGTCATGTTGCTTTAACTTCTCAAATAAGCTTGCATAGGAAACTCCTATTGGTGTGAAATTATCCTTCAACTTCGGTTCCCTTCTATACCCTTGGTTTGGAAGTGGGTTATAAGGTATTTGGAAAATTTTCAGAGGCTGGTAGAGATTTTGGGTTGCTCGTGCTCGCTTTCTTGGATGATTTGATGGCTGAATAACATACCGGGGTGGATCAACTGAGTATGGTGGGTTCGGAGGTGGATAGTAATGCTCAGGGGAGTTATGGAAAACCTGTCGAGACATCGCATACCGTCGAGGTGTTCTTCTGGAACCTTTTCTTGACCCCGATATCATCATGACTTCTTCATCCCTCTCATTCGTGTCACTAGATTCAAATTGGACAGCCTGAGCTGCAGCCTTGAGAGCCGCTTGACTTATAATTCTGGCTGTCTTAAGACCGTTCTCTACCATTTCTCCTATTTTGACTACATCCAAGAAGGATTGACCAACCGCAGACATCATGTTCCGAAAATAATCCGGCTCTTGAGCCTGAAGGAAGACAGTGATTAACTCATGGTCATCCATGGGTGGCTCAGCACGAGCCGCTTGCTCTCTCCATTTAAGGGCATATTCCCTGAAACTTTCACTTGATTTCTTCTTCAGATTTGAAAGAAAAATGCGGTCCGGGGCAATGTCGATGTTGTATTGGAATTGTTTGACAAAGGCCTGTGCCATGTCATTCCAAACGTGCCAGCGAGATGCATCTTGATCCCAAAACCATTCAGAGGCTACTCCTGTAAGGCTTTCCCCAAAGTAATCTATTAACAGTTCTTCATTTCTTCCCAGACTCCTTAGTTGATTGCAATACCTTTTCAAATGGGCTATGGGGTGTCCATGTCCATCGTACTTTTCAAATTTGGGAATCTTGAAACGAGGTGGCAAGTGGACATCGGGAAACAAGCATAGATCTTTGAAAGCAACACTCTTTTGACCTGCCAACCCGTGCGTGTTTTTCAACCGCTGTTCTAAGCTTTTCAATCTTTGGGTTATTTCCTCCTATACCATCTTTCGGGGATCTTGCGTTGTCCGCTTGTCACAAACCAACCACCTTCTACTTACTTTACAATTCAAGACAAAACATGTTAGAATGGACTCACCCAGTCCTTATCAATTTTTTTTTTTGCTTACTGTTTTTTTTATATAAACATATACAGTTGTGGTCGAATCTTATGGAGATTGCCTACGTATCATGACCCCGCATGAATCAGAACGAGCGTAGTTCTTGCAAATTAATGCAAGAAATAAAGAGATGTTTATTTGATTTTTTTTTTCTTTTTTTTTGAAGAAAAATTGTACAAGCCGACTCCAACTACAAGCTCTGATAAAAAAATTTCACACCTTGTGCCAGAGATTTCTACAAGAATAAGAATATTTTTAGCGCTAATTATGACTATTTCTACAAAATTAGCCATGTAATGGCTTATTTGGCAAAAATGGTTATTTTTGCAAAATTTATTTAATAAAAAAAAGATAAACTTGAAAAAAAAAATTTCCTCCTGTGGCTCATGGGGGCATCGTTCGGCATCGCCATAAGCCAACACAAGACTGAGAAGTTTCTAATGTCAATTGACTATTTTTACAAAATTGGCCATGTAATGACTTATTTGACAAAGCGGCTATTTTTGCAAAATTTTATTTAAGAGACTACAAATTCAAAAAAATTCAACTTAGGGCCCATGGGGCATCGTTCAGCACCGACACAGGCCAACACAAGACTGAGAAATTTTAAATGCCAAATGTGGCCATTTCAGCAAAACCATATGTTGTTTTTTTTTTTTTTGCAAAGTTGAGTGATGACTCAAACTTAATTTTGCGGATACGACCTTTCAATATTTCCACGATAGAATATTTCAAGGTTGTGCCCAAAAATTATTTACAAAGACTCAAAGTGGCTATTCTTGCAAAAATAGACTTCTGGCGTCCTTTTGGGGAACATTCGGCTTATTTTAAACAAGAATAGCATCACCCGATTTATTTATAATAAAATCAAAAATTTGACATACTTTGTTTTTGGTTATTTTTGCAAAAGGGGTGTGAACCCGAACTTGATTTTGCGGCTATGGCCTTGCAACATTTCCACAAGGAATATTTCAAGGCTATGCTCGTAAATTATCTAAAATGACTCAAAGCGGCTATTTTTCCAAAAATAGCCTTCCGGCGTCCTTTCGGAACATTCGGCTATTTTAAAAAACGACATCACTTTGATTTTATTGACAAAATTAAATACATATTTTTTGATTTTTTTTAAAAGGGGTGGTAACCCAAACTTTATCTTGAGGCTGCGGCCTTTAGACATTTCTACATGGAATATTTCAAGGCTATTATTCAAAAAGAAAAAGAAAAGACTTCAAAGTGGCCATTTTTTTTTTAACAGCCTTCCGGTGTCCTTTCGGAACATTCGGCTATTTTCAAAAACAGCGTTACTTTGATTTTATTGAAAACTAAAACTTCGACATTTTCTTTTAATTTTTTGAAGGGGTGGTTGGACCCGATGAGGGTTGCCTACGTATCTCATCTAATGGCGAGAATCAAACCTGCGTAGTTCGGTCAAATAAAAATAAACTACATTTGTAAATGAAACAAACTATTTATTATTTTTTCACACATTTTTTTTAATTTTAAAACAAACTTTTTTTTCTTTTTTAAGTAAAAAACAAACTATTTTGATACTTTTTTTTTAATCACACATTTTTTATTATTTTACAACAAACTTTTTTTTTTCTTTTTTTTTTAAGTAAAAAAAAACAAACTATTTTGAAACTATTTTTTTTCATTTTCCTCAATATTAAAAAAACCGGTTAGCCTGCAAGTTTGAAACAAATAAATGCGTAAAAGAAACAGGATGCAGCAGGATGGTCTTTTCATTTCAGGTCACATGTCCTAGACGAACCCAACCCCTCTGTTGAGTCCCCTAAGTCAAATGCAGCATGATGCAAATAAGCGTTCCTACTAGGGATCCGGCATGAAGTCACGTTATTCTAAGTTCAAAACCTCGGTATATGATCTAGACCGTGTACCCGAGCGGACAACTCGCGCTGAGGAAGGAGCTCCTTTCCGGGAACCAAAAGGCCAGCCGGCTTAGAAAATTTCCGAACCTCTTTCCTATTTCGGGGTATGACACTAACAGAATAGGGAGTCTCAACCTGTGAGCACATCCCCGGGGGTAAGAAAAGAAGGGTTTCGACACAATATATATATACAGTTCAAACAATATCAAAGCGATAAAAAAATACCATTTTGCACATTTACACCCAAGATAATAAACCAAATACAACAATTATTCAAAGTCGAGTTTTAAAACCCTGATCTAGTGGTTTTGTGTCACGACCCGGATTTTCCCCCAACATCGGGATCGTGATGGCGCCTACTCGTGGTAGCTAGGCAAGCCACCGTATTCATACTATCCCGTTTTTAACACAATCTTAATTAAATAAATGCGGAATACTTTATCGAAATAGAAATAACTAATTACAAGATGAAAATCATACGGAAATCCTCTACCCAAGACGTGGAGTCACCAACTCACGAACTACTACTGAATACTACACATAAAAGTTTGAAAGAAATATAACATAATTCTGTTTGTCTCGGAACAAAGAGACTACAGCTAGTAACATAAATAAAGAAAGAGACGCCGGGCCTGCGGACGTCTGCAAGCTACCTCGGTCTCAAATGTGATCAACTCCCACGCAAATATCATACTGCTGCTGCTATCCGAAAGTTGCTCCAACGCTGTGATCTGTGCGAAAAGCACAGAAGTGTAGCATCAAGACAACCGACCCCATGTGCTCGTAAGTGCCTGGCCTAACCCCGGCGAAGTAGTGACAAGCCTAGGACCAGACACCCACATAACCTGTGCAATTCAATATATATATATGTGTACCACAAAATAACAAAAAATAATCAAGTATTAACACAAGTAATATCAAGTCAAGAAATGGCAAACAATTGCACGGCATCACCCAAATAAAATATAATGGAAAAACAAGTAATATCAAGTCAAGGAATAGCAAACAATTGCATCAAAAACAATTTCATAGAAAAATTCATAACTTGGGCTCTAGGCCTCAGAATTCGACTCCGGACGCATGTCCAAGTCCCATATTTTCCTACGGACCTCTCGGGACCATCCAATCTCGGTCCGGATCCGTTTACCAAAAATGTTGACCGAAGTCAACCATATCAATATTAATATCATTTTTATCCAAATTTCTCATAGAATTCATATTTTCTATCACAAAATCTTTCCGGCTACATGCTCGGATCGTGCACGTAAATCGAGGCAACATAGAACGAGGTTTTCAAGGCCTCAGAAGCTCGAAATTATTAATAAAATAAGTGATGACCCTTTGGGTCGTCACAATCTCCACCTCTAAAACAACCGTTCGTCCTCGAACGGACAAAAGAAAGAAGTACCTGAGTCAGGAAACAAGTGTGGGTAGCGGCTCCGCATATCGGACTCGGACTCCCAGGTCGATGCCTCAGGAGGCTGACCTCTCCACTGAACACGCACAGAAGGATAACTCTTCGACCTCAGCTGTCGAACCTGCCGGTCTAGAATAGCCACCGGCTCCTCCTCGTAAGATAGATCATTGTCCAATTGGACAATACTGAAGTCTAACACATGTGCGGGATCGCCGTGGTATCTCCGAAGCATAGATACATGAAAAACTGGATGCACGGCTGATAAGCTAGGCGGCAAAGCTAATCTGTAAGCCACCCCTCCCACTCTGTCTAGAATCTCAAATGGGCCAATATACCTAGGGCTGAGCTTGCTCTTCTTCCCAAACCTCATCACGCCCTTCATAGGCGACACTCGGAGCAATACTCGTTCACCAACCATGAAATCTACATCTCGAACCTTACGATCCGCATAAGTCTTTTGCCTAGACTGAGCTGAACGCAATCTCTCCTGAATAGTCTTGACCTTATCTAAGGCCTCCTGAACTAAGTCTGTACCCAACAACCGAGCCTCTCCCGGTTCAAACCATCCAACCGGTGATCGACATCGCCTACCATACAACGCCTCATACGGAGCCATCTGGATGCTAGATTGGTAGCTGTTATTGTAGGCGAACTCTGCTAATGGTAGAAACTGATCCCACGAGCCTCCGCTATGCGCGGAATGCTCCTATACCCAAGGGTAACAATTCCTTAGGCTGCGTGTCACTGCTGTGTCACGGCCGGCACCGCCGCTGCGAGGGGTCCATGTGTGGCCATAGGCGGGGTGTTACATTTTGGGTTTATCATCTTGTTGGAAAAGGTGTCTAGACTGGCTTTTACTCGAGCGGACAATTCGAGCCGAGGAGTGTTAGTGCACCGGTAGCATGGCTTTCCGGCTTAATTGACAATGCTCCCCGCCTAAACATGTGTGACTACAAATCCTTCACCGGGTGCCAAGCACCACAACTATCTTGAGAAAACGGGCTATGTCCAGCAAATGCCCGATATTATTTTAAAGAGACTCAGAAGAAGAAAAATGGGTATCGGCACAATTTATATACAATTCACATTAATCAAAGCGATAAAAATATCATTTTGCACATTAATACAAACATATAATAAAATCAGATAATAAATAAGCCAAATACAACAATTATTCCAAGCTCGAATTCTTAAACCCCGAACCAGTGGTTCTGGGTTTATCATCCCCAGCAGAGTCGCCAGAGCTGTCACACCTCCTTTTACCGCACCCGCAAGGATGCAAAGAGTTTTTCCAATTAAAGGACAATCGAGATGGGATTTATTTTAATTATTTCATAGTCGCCACTTGGGAGATTTATGGTGTCCCAAGTCACCGGTCGAATCCCGAATCGAGGAAAGGTTTGACTCTATTTAACGGTCCGCGAACCAGAAATCCGGATAAGGAATTCTGTTAACCCGGGAGAAGGTGTTAGGCATTCCCGAGTTCCGTGGTTCTAGCACGGTCGCTCAATTATTATACTTGGCTTCTTTATTTGATTTCGTAATATGCTTTAACTTATGTGCAAATTTTAATTTTTTAGTCGCTTATGATTCTTGTCTCTTTATAAGAAGTACGACGCCGTGACAACGTACTTCGGACCACACCGTACCGGTACGCCTGTGGACTTTGGTACATTTTGACTTCGTCGAAACTTGGATTTGGGTCACATAAATGTGCACCCGGGTTTAAGGAGATAGCATTATTAAATACGCGCCTAAAGATACTAACGCGTTATTATTTTGGGAATGCCGTAAAATTCGCTAAACGACACTTCCCGGAATCTAAATATTTTATATATACATTTATGAGGGCCCCGCAACTTATGCATTCTTGTTTGGCGAGGCTCGTCTCATTTTTATTTTTTAAAGGCAAACCTAAAGCAACTACGATTCTCTACTTTATTTTTCTCTAAAAAAGAAATCCTAATTTATTTAGTAAGATTATCAAGAGTCGTTATAATCGGGTTACATGAAATGTACCCCCGAACTTTTAGGCATCGTAAATATGTCACGGGAACCGTACCCATAATCACCACAATGTATTAATTAAAAATTTGCCTAAGGTATGCTAGCATTTTTGGAATCAACAACTATTTAGTATAGACTACATGAACAAAATGAGCTAGCTACGTATATTTACAAGGATTATATTAATTACAACTCTTGTTAAACTGGGCTAAAGAATCAATTAACTCATTGTTATATTCGTCTCGACTCTAATTTTTAAGGTTTCCTATTTTTACCTTCATAAAGAAAGTTAAACAAAATTTCTAAACCACACATTGACACGAAAAAAAACTAATTCCATCAGCAACATAATCTACCTTTCAAGCTACTGTCAAGCAAACATATTAAGCATACTCTAACTACATTTTTAAACAAATCACTCTAAGCTACTGTAAAACAAATATAACCCTCATCCAAACATCAAAATATGCGAATCAAGAGACCATGGGCACAAATAAAGTGCTTAACAAATAATACATGAGATGACTTGTAATATTGAAAAAAAAACTAAGGAAAAGAAAACGAACCTTTATTCACTTTCAAAATATACAAAGAGAGGCAGCAAGCAAACCCGCTAACAAAAGACCACGTCGAAACCTCGAAACTTACCGGAAAATATGAACCAAACTAGAAACACGGAACCAACGACCTCCTTGACAGTAATGGACGATTTGGAGTTGTTTTTGGAGCGAGTTCGATGATGTTTTGGAGCTGGTTCGTTGCTGGTTTTTTCCAGCGACTGGAAGAGTTGTTTGGACGACAGTGGCGTCGTTTGGTTGCTGTTGTTTTTCTGCTGGACGTTGCAGGTGGAGGGGTGGGTTCGTTAGGGTTTTCTCATGGTTGTTTTCTTTGCTCAACCGAAAATGAATCAATCTAGCATCCTCGTGTATCTGTTCTTTTTTCAAAATGACGGAAGGAGCTCAATGTTCTTGTTCTTGATTTTTCTCCTGTTTTCCTTGTTTTTTTTTCAAAATAAGCCCCTCCAGTGCCCTCCTCTCTTTTCTTTCTTATTTTTTGTTATGTGTCCGTTTCTTTTTTTTCCAAAGAATCTCTTCATTTTTTCTTTATTAGAAGACAATCGATGGTCCCCCCCCCCTATCCCCCGATACGATGGAGCGCCCTCTCCCCCTTTTTATTTTGTCTATCTCTTTTCTTTTTTCTTTTTTTAAAAGATAGGCTCCATGCCCTCTTTTTTTGTCTTTTTCTTTTTGTTTTTATCCCTTTGTCTTTTTCTTCTTGTCTTTTTCTTTTTGTTTTTATCCCTTTGTCTTTTTCTTCTTGTCTTTGTTCTTATTCCCCATCCATTATGTATTGTCCCCCTTAGTGTAGTGGACTCGGATTATTACGGGCTAGGTCCGAAAATTATAAAACCGGGTAGTTTGAACCCGAATATTATTCTTCGCCCGAAACCGAGAATGGTGTTATTTAATTAATCCTAGGTAATCAAAATAACTATAATACTCATAATTAAAATACAACTATTTTTTTTATATTTTTCAAGTTTAAAATAACTACAAAATATTAATGAAACTATTTTTTATTATTTTCATTTTTATAAAAAGATAAAAATATAAAGTACTATTTTTGTATTTTTCAAGTTTAAAATGACTACGAAACATTAACAAAACTATATTTTTGTTATTTTTCATTTTAAGGTAAAAATAAAGTAAAAGAGTCAAATTTAGCTAAAATAGCTATATTAAAACTAAACAAAATATTTTACGCTAAAAATATAAAAAAAATCTCGGGTAGGGGCAAAATCACGCATCTACAATCGGTATAGAGACGTCTGTATTTATCTTCGAGAAACTATATGGTATTAGGAAAATACTCCTTATTCATCTTCTATTGTGTAGTTGATGGTATACTAAATTTTCTTATTCTATTCTCTCACAGATGGTGAGGATGCGCACGACAGATGTTCCAGACCTAGGGGGAGCTGCTCCTCCCCCTCCTCCCTCCCCATTGCCAGGGGTTGAGGCAAAGGCCGGGGGAGGCACCGGCCCGAGGTAGGGGACGAGGGCGTCCCAGAGCTATCCCAGTTTCACCACCAGCAGATCTTACGGGGGATACCTATCATTGAGGAGCAGGGCAAGGTGCCCGTAGTTGAGCCTACCCCAGTGAACTTTATGATAGCACCGAGTTTTCAGGAGGTCATGGGTCGTATGTTACTATTTATGGATACCATGACTCTGGCTAATTTATTTCCTGCAGACCCAACTACATTTCAGGCAGGAGGGGGAGCACAGACCTCTACTTCTTAGGCTCTTGGTCATGTGGTTGCAGTGTATCAGACTCCGAATGCACTACCCACGGATGGGGCTCAGCCAGTTGCTGCAGTGGTACTCGAGCCCAGACAGACTACGAACGGCAATCCGTAAAAGTTATTGGACAGATGGACTAGGCTACGTCCTCCTATCTTCTGAGGTAAGCGTCATGAGGATGCCCATGATTTCATTAATATGTACAGGGATAAGCTGCACAACATAAGGATATTAGGTCACATAGGGTTGCGCGTGTACCTATATTAATGAGAACATCAAACCATGTATTTGTCTAATATAAATGTATATAATAAAAGTTAAACAAATATTCTTGAAAAAGTTGAATGTTGTTCCCATTTTGTTAGCCTAATAAATGAAGAAATCATATTTGAAATAAGTTGTTAGATACTTTATTGTGATTTATGAGGACACGTGTGGTCTTATAAAAAATATTGTTATTTTAGTCGCCTAATACTAAAAATAAAATACAAAATAGAATAAAAAGGATGGTCTTCTAGCTCAAAAATAATTATTATTGAAAATGTAAAATCTAAAAAATGAGTACGGTTGAATTAATATCTTACATATAATTTAATATAGTGGTGTATCGTCATTTGATGGAGTAAATGCAAAGGGGCAAATTGACAACTTATTTACAATACATATTTTTCCTATTATTTCATCCTTAAATTTCATATAAAATACATAGTATAATTTATTAGTATAATTTCGATATATGAATTTCAGTATCTTATTTTTGTATCACTTATTTGATTGGGTTTCTACTTTAACATGTAAAAGTTTGACAAAAAACTTAAAGTACATTATATTATTGTCACGACCCTAGTTCACCAATCGTGAACATGTCGTGATGGCACTCAGTCCCCACGACTAGGTAAGCCTAACACGTTGCGGAATATACAAGCTATGAACACTTAAATAAGAAAAAAAAAACAGCGGAAAAAAATAGGGTAAAAGATATGTAATCCGTGCCACTTGGCACATACATCCATCAACACCATGAATAAAACACTACCAAGATCCGGAATCCCACGGTAACACAGACTAAAAGAGATTATACAATTGTAGCTCTATGTAAAAGGAGTATCTAACAACGGAATGAAGGAAAGACATTTACTAGCACTAGAATAGAAGGAAGGCCTCCAGATCCGCGGACGTAGCAGATCATACCTCGAGGTCTCCCAAAGCGCTGCTGAATCACCTGGTGGGAGCCTGTCCTGATGTACCTGGATCTGCACAACAAAAGTGTGCAGAAGAGTAGAATGAGTACATCATGGCGGTACTCAGTAAGTGCCAAGCCTAACCTCGATGGAGTAGTGATGAGGAAGGTCGGGGCCCTACCGAGAAAAAATAAAAACTATGATAATAATAATATCGAGCAGTTCAAATAAGAATAAGACGGAAATAACAGCAATGAAGTAATTACTGCAACCATCTACAATTAACTAACAACAAGTATCAAACTTAATTAATAAGTCCCGGACCTGTGGGAATTGAACCCACAGTCCCATTAACAGTACCCCTGGGTCTCCGGCAATCGAACCCGCAGCCCATGTCTCAATAAATAATCAATAACTCAGGATCTCCGGGAATCGAACTCATAGTCCCTACCAATAATATCATGCCGGGTCTCTGGGAATCGAACCCACAGCCCTGGGTCTCCGGGAATCGAACCCGCAGTCCACAAGCACATCTAATAAAGGAATCCACAGAGAGAATAATTATGCTTAACTATAACTTCACCGAAAAATAGTGCCAATAATTATCAAGGAGTTCAAATAAGGCAATTAGGCAACTAAACAGCTAAGTGCTACCTAATCATGCTTTTCTAACCACTACCGGGTAAAAATATCAAATTAACAGCCAAAGACAGAAATATCGCTCATCGAACATTTTAAATAAAGTACGTGTTCAACAACCAGCGCATGTACACGCCCGTCACCTCGCGTACAAGGCATTTAAACTATCACATAATATCCTAGGGTGAAAATTCCCCCACACGAGGTTAGACAAGCCACTTACCTCAATTCCGGTACAAAACCGCTAAGAAATAACCCTCTTGCCGCGAATGTCGGCCTCCACAAGTGTAGTATCCGATAAAAATCAATAGAATCACATCAAAATAGGCCAATTGGGCATTACCCAATCAAAATAACTCAAAATGCACCAAAACCCACAAGTTGCCAAAACCCGACTTTCGGTACGCTTATCGAAAAATCACGAAAATTATATATTCGGGTTCCTTATCTCAATACGAGTCCGTGCATATAAAATTTATCAAAATCGGACTCCATTTGCCCATTCAAATCAAAGATTTTCTAACATTTAGGCCTAGGGCTCAAACCCACCTTTAATCCCCCATTTTCAGTGAAATAATCACGGATTTCATGATAAACTAACGAATTAAGGTCAAGAAACTTACCCCCGATGATTTTCCGGTGATATCCCAGCGTTTCCCCTTCAATTCCCTCTCTTGGAGCTCAAAAATGGCGTTTTTGTGTATGGGGTCGCGGCTGAAATGTTTCTGGACTTAAAGTCACTGCCAGGCCAATTTACTCTACGCGATCGCAGCACTGGGCTTGCGATCGCGATGCACAAAATCATGGGCGGCTTATTTTCCTCTACGCGATCGCGTGGTCCTGGACGCGATCGCAGTGATCAACCTGGCCATTCAACGCGATCGCATCACCTCGACCGCGATCGCACTGCTTTCGATTAACACCCTACGCGATCGCATCCCTCGCGTCGCGATCGCGAAGAACAACTCCCAGTCCTCACTCATCTACCCTACGCGATCGCAGACTCAACCTCGCGATCGCAGAGCTTCCCAAATTCACCCTACGCGATCGCAGACTCCCCCTCGCGATCGCAGAGCCCAATAATTTCCTCTTATGCGATCGCATGAGCAGCTTCGCGATCGCGAAGCACAAAAATTCTCTGCAATATTGCAGCAGAACCAGCAGTGCAATTGGCACCAAAATGGTCCGTTTGGACCCCCGAATTCATCCCGAGGCCCCCCGGATCCCAACGAAAACCACCAACCTACTCCAAAACATGATACGAACTTATTCCAATCATAAAAACACGTCTAACAACATCAAAACCCGTAATTCACATCGAATTCAAGCCTAAATTTCTTAAAACTTTCCGAATTGCATATTCGATCAAAAACCCGACCAAACGACGTTCGAATGACCTGAAACTTTGCGGACATATCCAAATTCACATAACGAAGCTACAGAAATTGTCGGAATTCCATTCCGACCCCGGATCAAAATCTCACCTATCGTTCGGATTCGCCAAAATTTCAACCTTCGGCATTTCAAGCCTAATTGAGCTACGGACCTCCAAAATACATTCCGAACGCGCTCCCAACCCCGAAATCACCTAACGGAGCTAATGGAACCATCAGATTTCCGTTCCGAGATCATCTTAACATTGTTCCGGCTACGGCCATTTTCTAGCTTCAAAGCTCTTATTTAGGGACTAAGTGTCCCAAAATGCTCAAATTTTCAGAACCGACTCTCCCGGCAAACCACAATAGCAGAAATGAACTTAGGGGAACAGTTAAATTAGGATTGGGGCGAAATTTTCTAAAACGACCGGTCGGGTCGTTACATCCTCCCATACTTAAACATTCATTTGTCCTTGAATGAGCATAAAGAACATACCTAGAGTAGTGAAAAGATGAGGGTATCGGTTGCGCATATCCCATTCAGTCTCCCAAGTCGCCTCCTCGACCGGTTGGCCCCGCCATTGAACCTTTACTGAAGCGATGTTCTTTGACCTTAGCTTTCTGACCTGCCTGTCTAGAATGGCTACCGGCTCCTCAACATAAGACGGATCCTTGTCTAGCTGAACAGAAGTGAAATCCAACACATGCGACGGGTCACCATGGTATCTCCGGAGCATGGAGACATGAAATACGGGGTGAACTCCGGCTAGACTGGGAGGTAAGGCCAACTCATAAGCAACCTCCCCAACACGCCTCAAAATCTCAAAAGGGCCAATAAATCTAGGACTCGGCTTTCCTTTCTTCCCAAACCTCATAACGCCCTTCATGGGCGAGACTCGAAGGAGAACCCGCTCGCCAACCATAAAAGCCACATCGCGAACCTTCTTGTCCGTATAACTCTTCTGTCTAGACTGGGCTGCACGAAATCTGTCCTGAATCACCTTGACCTTGTCCATAGCCTCCTGAACCATATCAGTACCTAGCAACCTGGCCTCGCCCAGCTCAAACCAACCCACGGGAGACCTGCACCTCCTACCATATAGGGCCTCATACGGTGCCATCCGAATACTAGACTGGTAGCTGTTGTTATAAGCAAACTCCGCCAGCGGCAAGAAGTGATCCCATGAACCTCCAAACTCAATCACGCACGCACGGAGCATATCCTCCAAAATCTGAATAGTGCGCTCGGACTGACCATCAGTCTGGGGATGAAACGCTGTGCTCAGCTCCACCCGAGTACCAAACTCCTGCTGTACGGCTCTCCAGAACCATGAAGTGAACTGAGTGCCTCTATCTGAAATGATGGACACTGGGATACCATGCAGCCGAACTATCTCCTTGATATAGATCTCCGCCAGTCGCTCCGATGAATATGTAGTGCTCACCGGTATAAAATGGGCGGACTTGGTCAGCCGATCCACAATGACCCAAATAGAATCAAACTTCCTAACCGTCCGTGGAAATCCAGATACAAAGTCCATGGTAATGCGCTCCCATTTCCACTCGGGAATCTCAATCTGCTGCATCAATCCACCCGGACGCTGATGCTCATACTTCACCTGCTGGCAGTTGAGGCATCTGGAAACATAATCAACTATATCCCTTTTCATCCGCCTCCACCAGTAATGTTGTTTCAAGTCCCGATACATCTTCGCGGCACCCGGATGGATGGAATACCGCGAACTATGGGCCTCTACCTAGAATCAGCTCTCGAAGATCATCTACATTGGGCACACAGATACGCCCCTGCATCATCATGACTCCATCATCCCCGATGGTAACATCTCGAGCATCACCACGCCGAACTCTATCCTGAAGGACAAGCAAATGAGGGTCGTCGAACTGACGCTCCCCGATGCGGTCAAATAGAGAAGACCGAGAAACCACACAAGCTAGAACCCGGCTGGGCTCCGAAAGATCCAGTCTAACCAACTGCCTGGCCTAGAGCCTGAACATCCATCGCCATAGGCCTCTCTGAAACGGGTAGATATGCTAAACTCCCCAAACTCTCTGCTCGACGACTCAAGGCATCAGCAACCATATTAGCCTTGCCCGGATGATAGAGAATAGTAATATCATAGTCTTTCAGTAGTTCCAACTATCTCATCTGACGCATATTCAGGTCCTTCTGCTTAAGCAAGTGCTGCAAGCTCCGGTGATCAGTGTAGATCTCACGAGGAACCCCATATAAATAATGACGCCAAATTTTCAAGGCGTGAACAATGGCAGCTAGCTCCAAATCATGAACAGGGTAATTCTTCTCATGCACCTTCAGCTGTCTCGACGCGTAGGCAATCACCCTACCGTCCTGCATCAATACCGCACCGAGTCCAACTCGTGAGGCATCACAATATACGGTATAGGACCCCGAACCTGTAGGCAACATCAATATAGGGGCCGAAGTCAAAGCTGTCTTGAGCTTCTGAAAGCTCGCCTCACACTCGTCTGTCCACTGAAAAGGGGCACCCTTTTGGGTCAATCTAGTCATAGGTGCTGCAATCGAAGAGAACCCCTCTACGAAACGACGGTAACAGCCCGCCAAACCAAGGAAACTCCGAATCTCAGTAGCGGAGGAGGGTCTGGGCCAACTCTGCACGGCCTCCACCTTCCTCGGATCTACTCGAATACCATCACTCGATACCACGTGGCCCAAAAATGCCACCGAACTCAACCAGAATTCACATTTAGAGAACTTGGCATAAAGCTGCTTCTCCCTCAGGATCTGAAGCACTATCCTCAAATGCTGCTAGTGCTCTTCCCAGCTCCGGGAATATACTAGAATATCATCAATGAATACAATCACGAACGAGTCCAGATAAGGCCTGAACACACTGTGCATCAAATGCATAAATGCTGCTGGGGCATTAGTCGACCCAAAAGACATCACGAGGAACTCATAGTGACCATACCGGGTCCCGAAGGCAGTCTTCGGGATATCTGGCTCCCGAATCTTCAGCTGGTGATACCCAGAGCGCAAATCAATCTTAGAAAACACATGTGCGCCCTGTAGTCGGTCAAATAAATCATCAATACGGGGCAAAGGATACCGGTTCTTCACTGTAACCTTGTTCAGCTGACGATAGTCAATACACATACGCATAGAACCGTCCTTTTTCTTCACAAACAATACAGGGAGCACCCCAAGGCGAAACACTGGGTCGAATAAAACCCTTGCCCAATAACTCCTGTAATTGATCCTTCAACTCCTTCAACTCGGGAGGAGCCATACGGTACGGTAGAATAGAAATGGGCTGAGTGCCCGGCAACAAGTCAATAGCAAAGTCAATATCTCTGTCGGGCGGCATGCCCGGAAGATCAGCTGGAAATACATCAGCAAAGTCACGTACCACATGAACAGAATCAATAGAGGGAGTGTCAATACTGACGTCCCGCACATAGGCTAGATAAGCAGCACACCCCTTCTCCACCATACGCTGAGCTCTGAGAAAAGAAATAACACGGCTAGGGGTGTGATCTAGAGTACCACTCCACTCAATACGTGGAATGCCTGGCATAGCCAGCATCACGGTCTTGGCATGACAATCAAGAATAGCATAATGGGGCGACAACCAGTCCATGCCCAGAATAATATCAAAATCAACCATCCCAAGCAGCAATAGATCCGCTCTGGTCTCAAAATCACAAATGGTAATCAAACACGACCGATATACGCGGTCCACAACCAAAGAATCACCCACCGAAGTGGAAACATAAATGGGGGCACTCAAAGAATCTCGAGGCACACCCAGATAAGAAGCAAAATAAGAGGACACATATGAAAAAGTGGAGCCAGGGTCAAATAGAACCGATGCCTCCCCGTGACTAACCAGAATAATACATGTGATAACAGAGTTAGATGCCAACAACTCCAGCGCGATCAGGAATAGCATAAAATCTGGCCTGACCCCTCTCTTGAGGATGGCCTCTGGTACCCTGATCCCCACCCTTGGCTGGCTGGGCAGGTGGAGTGACAGCTGGAGCTGGAATGATGGCCTGCTGGCCCTGAGAACCACGCTGAGGCTGCGAAGACTGAGGAGGTGCACCTCTCCTACGCTTGGGGCACTCCCTAACCAGATGGCGAGTATCCCCGCACTCAAAACAAGCTTTGGGAAGATGTCGTGGCTGTGACTGACCGGCCTCACCCCCACTAGTCTGACCCCTGGAGGTACCCCGCGCATGAGGCGCATCGGAAACTGGGGGAGCATAATAGGGCTCCCGAGGTGCTGGAAGAGCTGGAGTACTACCGGCTGCTAGCAGTGCTGAATGAACTGGTCGACCGGAATAACCCCTGCCAAAATGACCGGCTGCTGAAGTGCGGGCACCGGAGAAATTGCCTGACTCGGGAGACCTCTTGGCCTCCCTCTCTCCCCGCTCTCTAGGGAGCATACTCTCGATCCTCCTGGAAATTCTCACCGCCTGCTGATAAGGTATGTCCGTCTCCAACTCCCTAGCCATGCTGGACCGGATCGGTGGAATAACGCCCTCAATAAATCTCCGCACTCTCTCCCGTACCGTGGCTACCAAAGCCGGCACATGCCTGGCCAGACGGGTGAAACTGATGGCATACTCCGATACTGACATGGAGCCCTGTCGCAACCGCTCAAACTCCGAGCGCCAAGAATCCCTAAGGCTCTGTGGAACAAACTCCCTCAAAAACAGATCTGAAAACTGCGTCCAAGTCAATGAAGCAGACTCCTCCGGACTATCCAACTCATACGTGCGCCACCAATCATAAGCGGCCCCACGAAACTGAAAAGCATTGAAGGAAACCCCGCCGGTCTCCACAATCCCCATAGTACGAAGAATACGATGACACTCCTCTAGAAAACCCAATGCATCATCTGAAGCCAAACCACTAAACACTGGAGTGTCATATTTCTTGAACCTCTCCAATCTACGCTGCTCGTCCTCAGAGGCAGCTGGTCCACCTCCGGGCTGTGCTGGGGCGGCAGGAGGCATAACCAAAACATCTGGAACCTGTCCCACCGGCACACGCTGCTCCGGTGTAACGGCTGCGGGAGTCTGGGCCCCTCCCCCGGCCTGAGATGTAGCTGCGACGAGAGGAAGCAGTCCTGCCTGAGCTAAAGTGGTATACATACTCATGAACTGAGCCAGAGTCTCCTGTAGTGCTGGAGTAGTAGCAGCTGTAGTCGGTGTACCAGGTGCCTGCGCTCCAACCTGGTCTACCTGTGACACCTCAGCGGCAGCGCGCGCGGGTGCTGTGGCTGCACCTCGGACGCGTCCTCGTCCTCTACCTCGGCCCCGGCCTCTGACGGCGGCAACAGGGGGCGCGGGTACCTGATCGTCGCGAGTAGCTCGTGTCCTCACCATCTGTGAGAGAATAGAAATCAATAGTTTAGATTTTGATGCCAAAAATGTCACACGACAAGGAATCCAAAGAAATGAAGAGTTTCCTAAACAGTTACATAGCCCCTCGTAGATAAATACAGACGTCTCTGTATCGATCAACGAGACTCTAAGTAACCGGTCTGTGTCCCGTGACTCCTATGAACCTAGAGCTCTGATACCAACTTGTCACGACCCTAGTTCACCAATCGTGAACATGTCGTGATGGCACCCGGTCCCCACGACTAGGTAAGCCTAACACGTTGCGGAATATACAAGCTATGAACACTTAAATAAGAAAAAAAAAACAGCGGAAAAAAATAGGGTAAAAGATATGTAATCCGTGCCACTTGGCACATACATCCATCAACACCATGAATAAAACACTACCAAGATCCGGAATCCCACGGTAACACAGACTAAAAGAGATTATACAATTGAAGCTCTATGTAAAAGGAGTATCTAACAACGGAATGAAGGAAAGACATCTACTAGCACTAGAATAGAAGGAAGGCCTCCATATCCGCGGACGTAGCAGATCATACCTCGAGGTCTCCCAAAGCGCTGCTGAATCACCTGGTGTGAGCCTGCCCTGATGTACCTGGATCTGCACAACAAAAGTGTGCAGAAGAGTAACATGAGTACACCACGGCGGTACTCAGTAAGTGCCAAGCCTAACCTCGATGGAGTAGTGACGAGGAAGGTCAGGGCCCTACTAAGAGAAAACAGTTACAAAAATGATAATAACAATAATAAGCAGTTTAACGATAATAATTTCGAAATAACAACAATAAAATGATTACTGCAACCATCTACAATTAACTAACAACAAGTATCAAACTCAATTAATAAGTCCCGGACTTGTGGGAAATTGAACCCGCAGTCCCATTAACAGTACCCCTGGGTCTCCGGGAATCGAACCCGCAGCCCATGTCTCAATAAGTAATCAATAACTCAGGATCTCCGGAATCGAACCCGTAGTCCCTACCAATAACTCAGGATCTCGGGAATCGAACCCGTAGTCCCTACCAATATCACGCCGGGTCTCTGGGAATCGAACCCACAGCCCTGGGTCTCCGGGAATCGAACCCGCAGTCCACAAGCACAACCAATAAAGGAATCCACGGAGAGAATAATTATGCTTAACTATAACTTCACCGAAAAATAGTGCCAATAATTATCAAGGAGTTCAAATAAGGCAATTAGGCAACTAAACAATTAAGTGCTACCTAATCATGCTTTTCTAACCACTACCGGGTAAAAATATCAAATTAACAGCCAAAGACAGGAATATTGCTCATCGAACATTTGAAATAAAGTACGTGTTCAACAACCAGCGCATGTACACGCCCGTCACCTCGCGTACAAGGCATTTAAACTATCACATAATATCCTAGGGGTGAAAATTCCCCCACACGAGGTTAGACAAGCCACTTACCTCAATTCCGGTACAAAACCGCTAAGAAATAACCCTCTTGCCGCAAATGTCGGCCTCCACAAGTGTAGTATCTGATAAAAATCAATAGAATCACATCAAAATAGGTCAATTGGGCATTACCCAATCAAAATAACTCAAAATGCACCAAAATCCACAAGTTGCCAAAACCCGACTTTCGGTACGCTTATCGAAAAATCACGAAAATTATATATTCGGGTTCCTTATCTCAATACGAGTCCGTGCATATAAAATTTATCGAAATCGGACTCCATTTGCCTATTCAAATCAAAGATTTTCTAACATTTGGGCCTAGGGCTCAAACCCACCTTTAATCCCCCATTTTTAGTGAAATAATCACGGATTTCATAATAAACTAACGAATTAAGGTCAAGAAACTTACCCCCGATGATTTTCCGGTGATATCCCAGCGTTTCCCCTTCAATTCCCTCTCTTGGAGCTCAAAAATGGCGTTTTTGTGTATGGAGTCGCGGCTGAAATGTTTCTGGACGTAAAGTCACTGCCAGGCCAATTTACTCTACGAGATCGCAGCACTGGGCTTGCGATCGCGATGCACAAAATCATGGGCGGCCTGTTTTCCTCTACGCGATCGCGTGATCCAGGACGCGATCGCAGTGCTCAACCTGACCATTCAACGTGATCGCATCACCTCGACCGCGATCGCACTGCTTTCGATTAACACCCTACGCGATCGCATCCCTCGCGTCGCGATCGCGAAGAACAACTACCGGTCCTCACTCCTCTACCCTACGCGATCGCAGACTCTACCTCGCGATCGCAGAGCTTCCCAAATTCACCCTACGCGATCGCAGACTCCCCCTCGCGATCGCAGGGCCCAATAATTTCCTCTTATGCGATCGCATGAGCAGCTTCGCGATCGCGAAGCACAAAAATTCTCTGCAATATTGCAGCAGAACCAGCAGTGCAATTGGCACCAAAATGGTCCGTTTGGACCCCCGAATTCATCCCGAGGCCCCCCGGATCCCAACGAAAACCACCAACCTACTCCAAAACATGATACGAACTTATTCCAATCATAAAAACACGTCTAACAACATCAAAACCCGTAATTCACATCGAATTCAAGCCTAAATTTCTTAAAACTTTCCGAATTGCATATTCGATGAAAAACCCGACCAAACGACGTCCGAATGACCTGAAACTTTGCGGACATATCCAAAATCGCATAACGAAGCTACAGAAATTGTCGGAATTCCATTCCGAATCCCGGATCAAAATCTCACCTATCGTTCGGATTCGCCAAAATTTCAACCTTCGGCATTTCAAGCCTAATTGAGCTACGGACCTCCAAAATACATTCCGAACGCGCTCCCAACCCCGAAATCACCTAACGGAACTAATGGAACCATCGGATTTCCGTTCCGAGATCGTCTTAACACTGTTCCGGCTACGGGCCATTTTCTAGCTTCAAAGCTCTTATTTAGGGACTAAGTGTCCCAAAATGCTCAAATTTTCGGAACCGACTCTCCCGGCAACCCACAATAGTAGAAATGAACTTAGGGGAACAGTTAAATTAGGGATTGGGGCGTAATTTTCTAAAACGGCTGGTCGGGTCGTTACAATTATAGTTATTATAAGTATAATTATATTATTTTCAGATATAGTCTTGGCATTTGTAAACTTAGTTATAGTTAATATTTTTACTCGTCCTAATGTTTATAGGTTTGCTTTACTATGTGTAGGAGATTTCAATGGTTGTGAACTTGAAATTACAAACTCTAAAAATAATTGCGGTTGATTTAATATTACGATAAATAGTTTAATATAAAAAAAATTATAGTGAATCTATCATTATTAGGACTAAATGCTAAAAAATAAATTAATTTAAAATGACGCCTTATTATAATATATTTTATTTTCTATTATTTTCATCCTTAAATTTCTTATAAAGAAATATGTACAATTTATTACTATTAATTTGGATATTATCACGACCCGGATTTTTTCCATCATCGGGAGTCATGATGGGTAAGCCAAGCATTTAAACATTTTCCAATAACAACCCAACAATAATAATAACGAATCATTAAATAAAAGCGGAAGTCTTTAAACCATAGATAACTGAAACCCCGAAATACGAAAGTTTAATATTTCCTTACCAAAGACCGGTGTCGCTATCTCACGAACTACTAAAGAGTGTTACAAATAAGTATGAATAGAAAATACATAAATGTCTGTCTTGGTACAATGAAAACAAACTGAACACATGGAAAGGGACTTCGGCCTGCGAAAGCCAACTAGGCTACCTCGTAAGTCCCTGGACTGAAGTTAACTCCCGATCAATATCCTACTATTGTGGTCCAAAAGTTGCTCCGGTACCATAATCTGTACAAAAGAGCATAAAAGTGTAGCATCAGCACAACCGAACCTAGGTATTGGTAAGTGCCCGGCATAACCCCGATGAAGTAGTGGCGAGGCTAGACAAGACTACCAACTCAACCAGTGTGTAGTTCAATATATATATATATATATATATATATATATATATATATATATATATATATATATATAAATTAAACACCAAATTAAATTAATATGGGAGAAAGTACAGTCCGGATATAAAATTTCGGATATAAAATCAGCAATTTAAGTAAGAAACAGAGAAATAATAATAATTAATGACAACAGGAAAAATCAATAACTGCATGGCATCAACCTTCGTGCTTTTACTCTCGTTCTCACAAAAAGTAATCAAACAAAGTGCACAGCATCACCCTTCGTGCTTTCCCTCACATAACTCTCTTATCATGCACGGAATGATCCTTCGTGGAATTATAATCAAATCTGAGCACGAAATGTCTCGTCGTGCGTAAATAATCAAAACATGGCACGGAATGACCCTTCGTGCAAATATAATCAAAATAGAGCACGGAATGTCCCTTCGTGCGTAAATAATCAAAATATGGCACGGAAAGACCCTTCATGCAATATCACTCTTCCTCACCCAAACAGTAATCACAACCAAATGGGGCGAGGGGATAAACAATTAATAAGAAATATCTCGGCAAGGGAAAAACATAATTAAACAGCTAAATTCCGACAAGGGAGCAATCACAATAACTTTCACATCCCGGCAAGAGAGATAATCAATATACTTAAACCATCCGGCAAGGGATTTGTGACGACCCAAAGGGTCATCACTTGTTTTATTAATCATTTCGAGCTTTTGTGGTCTTGAAAACCTCATTTATAGTTGCCTCGATTTGTGTGCACAATTCGGCGAAGCTGGAAAATTTTTATGTTGAAATATATGAAATATGTGAAAAAATTGAAGAATTTTGATATTAATATTGATATGGTTGACTTTGGTCAACATTTTTGGTAAACGGACTCGGGCCCGTGATTTGATGGTCTCAGAAAATCCGTAGAAAAATATGGAACTTGGGCGTATGCCTGGAATTGAAATCCGAGGTCTAGAACCCCTTTTTTCTGTTAAATTGTTTTCTGAAAATATTTAAGGAAAATAAAACTGAAATTTGATTGAAAAGTGGTGATATCGGGCTCGTATTTTGGTTCCGACGCCCGGTACAGGTCATATATATTGGTTAAGCGCTTTATGTAAAGTTTGGTTGAAAACGGACATCGTTTGACGTGTTTCGGCCTTAAATTGGAAATTTTGGAAATTATGAATTTTGAAAAAATTCTTGAGTTTTAAGGCTCAATTCATTGATTTTGATGTTATTTTAGCGGTTTGATCGTGCGAGCAAGTTCATATGATATTTTTGAGTTAGTGTGCATATTTGGTTTGGAGCCCCGAGGGCTCGGAAGTGTTTCGGAGGTGGTTGGGGGTTTGTTTGGACTTAGGAAACTGGCAGATTTTCTGCAATTTTTACACAGACATTTTACTCTACGCGATCGCGGCCTTGTACACGCGATCGGACTACCTTGTCAAATTACTCAACGCGATCGCAGCCGTCTGCACGCGATCGCGTAGCTTCCTATTCTTCTTCAACGCGATCGCAGTCGTCTGCATGCGATCGCATAGCTTTCTGTTCTCCTTCAACGCGATCGCGACCCTGTTCACGCGATCGTGTAGTACAAACAAGCCACCCCAGCGAAATTCTTCTACGCGATCGCAGCACTGACCACGCGATCGCGTAGTGTTGAACGTTTGCCTTCCGCGATCGTGACCCTGTTCACGCGATCGCGTAGAACAAAATCGTTGCCCAGTGAATTTAATCCCAAAACATAACAGAAACGGGATAAAAATCCCATTTCTGTTCAACTCTCTTCTCCACAGCTCCTTCGACGATTTTTGAGCGATTCTTCATCAAACTTCTTGGGTAAGTGATTCTTAACTCCTTTTCTTCATTTTCCATCAATATTATTTGAATTCATAAGCCTAAATAGGTGTAAATGGGTAGAAAAACTAGAGAATTGAGTGTAGTAAGGGTTTTCAAAGAATTTGCGATCTAGACTTCGTTTTGGAGTCGAACTTAAGAACAAATTGTATATTTGAACTCATGGATGATTGGGTGAACTTATTTTGGTTCGAAACTTGAGTTTCGATTATGTGGGCTCGGGGTCGATTTTTACTATTCCGGGCAGAATGTTGTAAAAATCATATTTAGCAATATGAACTAGTTTGTTAAGTAGAATTGATGATATTAAATCAATTGTGTATAGATACGATTGGATTGGAGCCAAATTCGAAAGGAAAAGGCATTGCTACGGATTGAATCGTTCTTAAACTTTCGAGCTAAGTGTTTGTTCTATCCTAGTTTGAAGGAATAGAAATTTAGTTGTGTATGAATTTTTGATTAAGAGTTATCGGTGTCACACCGGTAACGGAGATAAATTGTTGAATTATTGTCAATTATTGGTTCAAAACCGGTAATTATAAATATTGTTGATGTAGAAATTATTGGTTAAATGCCGGTAATATATATATTTATGAATTGGGATCGTGTGGCGCGCCGACCACAAAGTGATTTAAAATCTTGGCATTGGCCATAGTTGCCGGTAGCCTATTGATATATTTGGGAGCGGGTGGTACGCCTACCACAAGGTATAATTTATTGATACAATTGGGAGCGGGTGGTACGCCTACCACAAGGTATAATTTATTGATACAATTGGGAGCGGGTGGTACGCCTACCACAAGATATAACTTATTGATACAATTGGGAGCGGGTGGTACGCTTACCACAAGATATAATTTACTGTTATAGTTGGGAGCGGGTGGTACGCCTACCACGAGATATGAAATGAAAAAGGAATTGAGACATGAGAAAGTAAGATTTATTCTGTTGACTAGATTACACTGGATATTATGAGTTATTGATTGTTATTTCAGAGCGGAGTCTTTCCTTATAAATGTTTTGTATATGTATATATATTGTAACTGTACAGGTTTATTGTGACGACCCGGCCCGTCGTCATGGGAATTACCACCTCGTTATGTTGTAATTACATGTATTATGATTTTATATCAGTGTTAGAGTCTATCGGGTGAGTTTGGGGTGAATTGGATTGAAAATGAGGCATATAGCCTTTTTGAAGGAAACCTGAATAAGGAAAGTCAACACGGAGTTGACTATTTGGTTAGAGAGCTCGGAATCGAATTCTGATGATTCGGTTAGTTTTGGGAGGTGATTTGCAACTTAGGGGAGCGATCAGAATTGAATTTGGAGGCCCGGTGTAGAAATAGGCTTGAATTGGCTAAGGTTGAATTTTGGCGAAATCCGAACGGTAGGTGAGATTTTGATCCGGGGTCGGAATGGAATTCCGACAGTTGTAGTAGCTCCGTTAGGTGATTTTGGATGTGCCTACAAAATTTCAGGTCATTCGGACATCGTTTAGTTGGATTTTTGATTGATTGTGTAATTCGGAATGTTTTAAGGAATTTAGGCTTGAATTCGATGTGAATTATGGGTTTTGATCTTATTAGACGTGTTTTGAGGATTGGAGCAAGTTCAAATAAGGTATTAAGATGTGTTGGTGTGTTTGGATGAGGTCCCGGGGGCCTCGGGGTGTTTTCGGATGGCTAAACGGGAGAAAATGTGGAAAATTGCAGACTTGTGTTCTGGTTCTGTTGTTTTCGCTCCTGCGGAAATGGGGGCGCAGGAGCGAGTCCGCAGAAGCGGACGAGAAGGCGCAGAAGCGGAGGAGACCGCTGAAGCGGAGCTTGGCTCGCAGGGGCGGCTTCGCTGGTGCGAGAGGGATATCGCAGAAGCGGTCTGGAGGCGTGATGGAGAAGACCGCAGAAGCGGATTGTGGATCGCATGGGCGAGTCCGCAGGAGCGGACTCTTGATCGCAGAGGCGGAAAGGACCGCAGGGGCGGACGAATTTTCGCAGAAGCGGACCCGCAGGAGCGGTCAGTGTATCGCAGGAGCGGAAATGGCCAAATAGGCCTGGGTTCGCAGAAGCGACCAATTGGTCGTAGAAGCGGTTCCGCAGGGGCGGAAAATGGTCCGCAGAAGCGAAAATCGCAGTGAATTAATTGTATCAGAAGTTAGAAAATTTCAAAAATATTTCACACATTTGGGTCTCGGCTTAAGGAGGCGATTTGGGCGATTTTGAAGAGAAACTCAAGGGAAATCACAAGGTAATCAACTATGGACTTAAACTATGATTAGTATTGATAATATTATGCAATTATATCATGAAAATAGAGGGATTTGGGGTGATTCATGGAAGATTTAACCCTAGGCTTGAACTTTAGAAAATCAAGGTTTTGAATGGGCAAATGGAATCCGAATTTGGTAAATTTGATAGGCCTAGACTCGTATTGAGACAAGGGTTCCGAATATATAACTTTTATAATTTTTCGAGAAGCGCACCAAAAGTCGGGTTTTGACAACTTGTAGGTTTTGATATAAATTGGGTTATTTCGAATGAATTTCGTGAAATTAGCATATATTGATGCATTCTTTATGATTTTGAGCAGATTTGGCACCCGAGGAGATTGATTTGCGAGGCAAGTGCAAGGCGGATTGAAGCTTCTACCGGTTCGAGGTGAGTGGTGGTAGTAAACAATGTACTGAGGGTTTGAAACCCCGTACTAGCACTTCACAGTGCTATGTTGAGATGAGACACACGTCTTAAGACGAGTGTGGTGACATTGTGATTGGGGACTTGGACTCGGTCCTTCCCGACTAATAGAATACTGTGTTGTATGACTGCTAATGAGATTATAACCGTACAATTGGGCTAATAGCCATGTTTGGGGCCTTGTGCCGAACTATAGAGCATTAGGGGACCTATAGAGCTAGGTGACCCGTATACTGTGTTGGAAACATTCACTCAGCCGTAGCTCTAGCTGTATAGCATAATATGAGCCAGTACTAGATGTGTACATCGAGAGAGATTATCTAAGGTGGAATTCCCTGTTCTAGCTGAGTGGGCCTGAAAGGCCAAGTATATACTGACTGGAATAGGGTCGAGGACCCATTATGAGGTATTATATATATATATATATACCAAATATATACTGATTGGGATAGGGTCGAGGACCCATTATGAGGTATTATATATATATATACCTATATTGGATCGGGCTACACGCCGCAGTAGTATATATATTGGATCGGACTGCACGCCGCAGTAATATACATGTAATATACATGTGGAACGGACTGCACGCCGCAGTATTATTGCGCTTGGGCCGTAGGAGCCCCTTCGGAGTCTGAGTCTGCACACATTCTCAGTGAGCGCTGGTGTATATTATGGGATCGGGCTGAGCGCCACAGCAGTATATATATATATATATATATATATATTGGATCGGACCGCACGCCGCAGTAATACATGTGTGGATCGGGCAGCACGCCACAGTATCATAGCGCTTGGGCCTAGGGAGCCCCTCCGAAGTCTGTATACACCCCCAGTGAGCGCCGTCAACATTAAATGGAGCGGGCTACGCGCCGCAGCGGTATATGTATTGGAGCAGGCTGCACGCCGCACCATTTTACTTAATCATATCCTACTATCTACTTAAATACTTATACATTATAGACATAGGTATGTGTCTTTATATGTTGAGATGGCCGTACACCGTAGGGTACGAGTGAGGGTTGGATCAGTGTAGAATCTTGTAGAGATAAACGTGGATTGGAGATTAGAGTACTACTATAGTGATGACGTACCTGTGAGGGTTGCCTTAGAACTGCTAAGTGATAGCACAGGAGTTCTTACCTTCAGCTATTATTTATTATTATTACTCACCGAGTTGAAATATACTCACCCCACTCCCCTGCACTTTCTGTGCAGATCCATAGGTGCCCGAGAGCAGTTGAGACATTGTAGCTGCTGATCCTTGTCTACTTTTGCGGAGATTACGAGGTAGCTGCCACCGTCCGCAGAGCTTGTTTTCTCCTTCTTTATCATCTTGTTGATTTCCTATTTGCCTAGACTTGGTTGTATTAGGATGCAATTCTATAGAGGCTCAGTCTCGTGACACCACGATATGGTTGGGACCGTATTTTGTATGTTTTACATTTCGCTTATCACCTCATATGATCATTTACTGTTTAAGTTTAATTTGATTAATAACTGGCTGGTTTAAGGGATAATATGGTCGGGCTTGCCTAGCATTGTGTTGGGCGCCATCACGACCAGGGTTTGGGTCGTGACAAGTTGGTATCAGAGCCTAGGTTAACAGGTCTCGCGAGTCATGAGCTGGTTGGTAGAGTCTCGTGGATCGGTGCGGGGACGCATGTACTTATCCTCGGGAGGCTGCAAACCTTTTTAGGAAAAGTTTCATTTCTTGGAATTCTTGTCGTGCGATTACTTTTGACTTGATCTAAACTTTGACATTCTATTCTCTCGCGATGGCGAGAACTCGATCATCCGGACGTGGAGGACGACCACCACTACCACCGGTGAGAGGCCGAGGACGCGGCCGTGGTCGTGGCGTAGTTAGGGTAGGCCGAGGCGGTGCTAGCCGACCCACAACCCTCGATTGCGAGAGGTGCCAGGCAGCACCGGATCGGGCACCGACCGTGCCCATTGTCATTCCGGTCTACGGGAGACCCCGGCTCGTGATACTAGCAGACCGCACCGGCCTAGCACAGAGCGGTTTCGATCACTATCGCGGCAGACTGCATCGGGGATCGGGGGTAGTCATCGGACCCCCGCAAGACGCACTCCGCGAGCCGGCAGTGCGCGTGGCATACGGACACCGCAGGCACCTCCGGTTCAGCCTGTGGTTCCGGTTCGACCCGCCGCAGATCAAGTTCGGGGGACAGGGTCCCGGCCTATGACGAGACGATGAGCGGCTGTCGCCTCGAGAGGTTCACTGAGTTATCTCCTCCGGTGTTTATCGGTGCTCCCGAGCGAGGACGCCCGAGGTTTTCCGGATAAGTGTCGTCGGGACGCTTCGTACGGCAGGGATATTGGAGTCCAGTGGGGTATCTTTCACTACCTTTCGGTTTCAGGGACCAGCCTTCGCTTGGTGGGAGGCTTATGAGCGCCGCAGGCCAGCCGGGGCAGCACCACTATCATGGTCGGAGTTCTCCACTATGTTCTTGGAGAAATGGGTGCCTCGATCTCGGAGAGAGGAGATGCGTAGGCAGTTTGAGGGTCTCCGTCAGGGGGACATGTCAGTGTCAGAGTATGAGATCAGGTTTACAGAGTTGTCCAGATATGCACCGTGGTTGGTTCATTCCGACAGAGAGAGGATTGAGCGCTTCGTGGACGGCCTCATTTATCCCATTTGTATTCCGATGACTCGGGAGAGGGTTTTGGGTCGTACATTTGAGGATGCTATGGATATTGCTCGCGACATAGAGACAGATCGTCGCAGGGAGCGGGATAAGAGGGAGGCCAAGAGGCCTCGAGGAGCAGCTAGTTCCAGTGGCACTCAGACCAGAGGCCAGAGTCGCAGAGCCGAGGTCGCTCTTTCAGGTCTTCGCAGTCGGGTCGCTCAGATCGTCGTAGATGGTCTCCTAGACAGGGTTATCAGGGTTCGCACCAGAGCCAGCCATCTCTCAGTGCCATGCCAACTTAGAGTTCTTCACAGGCCCCATCCACTCAGGGTTCATCTCGGCCTAGTTCATCAGCTGGCCACTCCAGCGCCCGAGGTCCTTATCAGTCTCAGTACCCAGCACCGGGGAGTTGCTACGAGTGCGGAGAGTTTGGGCACCACCGTAGGGAGTGTCCCCGTCTTGTTTCCAGATCTTATCAGCAGAGGGGGCAGCCCTCGTCATCTAGTCCTTCTACTTCAGCACCCGTCCCGCCAGCTAGGGGTGAGGGTCAGACAACTAGGGGACGCTCTCGAGGGGGAGGCCGATCAGGCGGACAGGCTAGATGCTATGCATTTCAGGGCCGATCTGAGGCCGTTGCTTCTGATGCTGTCATTACAGGTATTATTTCAGTCTGCCACAAAGATGCCTTAGTATTGTTTGATCCCGGTTCTACTTATTCTTATGTGTCTACATATTTTGCTCCTCATTCGGGCACGACCCGAGGGAGTCTTGAGCTGCCAGTGCATGTATCTACCCCGGTAGGGGATACTATTGTTGTGGACCACGTATACCGGTCCTGTTTGGTCACTATTGGGGGTCTGGAGACCCGAGTAGACCTGTTGCTCCTCAGCATGATTGATTTTGATGTTATATTGGGCATGGACTGGTTATCTCCATGTCATGCTATTCCGGACTGTCATGCTAAGACAGTCACTTTGGCTATGCCGGGCATTCAGAGGATCGAGTGTCGAGGCACGACTGAGTATGTACCTAGCAGGGTAATATCTTTCCTCAAGGCCCAATGAATGGTTGGGAAGGGATGTCTCTCTTATTTAGCATTTGTGCGGGAGGTCGAGGCCCGGACTCCCACTATTGATTCTGTTCCCATTGTGCGAGACTTTCCTGATGTGTTTCCCTCACACCTGCCGGGCATGCCGCCGGACAGGGATATTGATTTCGGGATCGATTTGGTGCCAGGCACTCAGCCTATTTCTATTCCTCCATATCGGATGGCACTAGCTGAGCTGAAGGAATTGAAGGAGCAGCTCCAGGAACTCCTAGATAAGGGGTTCATTCGGCCGAGTATGTCGCCGTGGGGTGCACCGGTCCTGTTTGTTAAGAAGAAGGATGGATCCATGATGATGTGTATTGACTACAGGCAACTGAACAAAGTTACAGTGAAGAATAAGTATCCTTTGCCTCGTATTGATGATTTATTTGATCAGCTCTAGGGAGCTACGGTGTTCTCGAAGATTGATCTTCGTTCAGGCTACCATCAGCTGAAGATTAGAGTGTCCGACATTTTGAAGATGCATTCAGGACCAAATATGGTCACTATGAGTTCCTTGTGATGTCTTTTGGGCTGACCAACGCCCCAGCAGCATTTATGCATTTGATGAACAGTGTATTTAGGCCCTATCTTGATTCATTTGTGATTGTGTTCATTGACGACATTCTAGTCTACTCTCGTAGCCAGGAGGAGCATGCTCGGCACTTGAGTATTATGTTGCAGAGGTTGAGGGAGGAGAAGCTGTATGCCAAGTTCTCCAAATGTGAGTTCTAGCTTGAGTCCGTGGCTTTCTTAGGGCACGTGGTGTCCTGCGATGGTATTCAGGTAGATCCGAGGAAGGTCGAGGCAGTGCAGAGTTGGCCCAGACTGACCTCAGTTACTGAGATCCGTAGCTTTCTAGGATTGGAAGGGTATTATCGCCGATTCGTTCAGGGATTTTCTTCTATTGCTTCACCCTTGACTAGATTGACTCAGAAAGGTGTTCCCTTCTTATGGTCCGAGGAGTGCGAGGAGAGCTTTCAGAAGCTCAAGACAGCACTGACCACAGCACCAGTCTTGATACTGCCGTCAGCTTCAAACCATTATTCTGTGTATTGTGATGTCTCGGGAGTTGGCATTGGTTGTGTGTTGATCCAAGAGGGTGGATTCATTGCTTATGCTTCTCGCCAATTGAAGCCCCATGAGAAGAACTACCCTGTACATGATTTGGAGCTAGCAGCCATAGTTCATGCTTTGAAGATTTGGAGGCATTACCTGTATGGTGTCTCCCGTGAGGTGTTCACGGATCATCGCAGCCTTCAGCACTTATTCAGACAGAAGGACCTTAATTTGAGACAGCGGAGGTGGTTGGAGTTGCTTAAGGACTATGATATCACTATTTTGTATCATCCGGGGAAGGCCAATGTGGTGGCCGATGCCTTGAGTCGGAAGGCGGTTAGCATGGGCAGCTTAGCTTTCATCCCAGTTGGGGAGAGGCCATTTGCTTATGATGTTCAGGCCCTAGCCAATCGGCTAGCGAGATTAGATATTTCGGAGCCGAGTCGGGTGTTGGCTTGTGTTGTTTCTCGATCTTCCTTATATGATCGCATCAGGGAGCGACAGTATGATGACCCACATTTGCTTGTCCTTAAGGACAGAGTGCAGCATAATGATGTTAGAGATGTGACTATCGACAGTGATGGTGTTCTGAGGATGCAGGGCCGTATATGCGTGCCCAATGTTGATGGTTTGCGGGAGTTGATACTTGAAGAGGCACACAGTTTGCGGTACTCTATTCACCCAGGTGCCGCAAAGATGTACCAAGACTTGAGACATCACTACCGGTGGAGGAGAATGAAGATGGATATTGTTAGGCATGTAGCTAAGTGCCTCAATTGCCAGCAGGTCAAATATGAGCATCAGAGACCGGGCGGTGTTCTTCAGCGTATGGTTATTCCCGAGTGGAAATGGGAGAGGATCACCATGGATTTTGTTACTAGGATCCCTCGGACAGCGAGGAAGTTTGATTTTGTATGGGTGATTGTTGATCGGCTGACTAAGTCCGCACATTTCATCCCAGTTAGTACTACTTACTCATCGGAGTGGTTGGCAGCGATCTTTATTCGGGAGATTATCGGGTTGCATGGAGTCCCAATGTCTATTATATCTGACAGAGGCACTCAGTTCACTTCTCAGTTTTGGAGAGCATTTCAGCGGGAGATGGGTACGCGGGTTGAGTTGAGCACCGCATTTCACCCCCAGACAGACGGGCAGTCCGAGCGTACTATTCAGATCCTGGAAGATATGTTGCGAGCATGTGTGATTGACTTTGGTGGTTCGTGGGATGAATTATTACCACTTGCTGAGTTTGCTTACAACAACAGCTACCAGTCGAGTATTCAGATGGCCCCGTACGAGGCATTGTATGGCAGACGGTGTAGATCTCCCGTCGGATGGTTTGAGCCTGGTGAGGATAGATTGATAGGGACTGAGTTAGTTCGGGATGCTCTGGATAGAGCAAAGTTGATCCAAGAGAGGCTTCGCACAGCACAGTCTCGCCAGAAGAGTTATGCAGACCGTAGGGTTCGAGAGTTGTCTTTCATGGTTGGTGATAGAGTATTGCTGAAGGTTTCACCCATGAAGGGTGTCATGAGGTTCGGGAGGAAAGAGAAGTTGAGTCCCAGGTACATTGGTCCTTTTGAGATACTCAGGAGAGTTGGAGAGGTGGCATATGAGTTAGCCTTACCACCCAGCTTATCCAGCATTCATCTAGTATTCCATGTGTCTATGCTCCGAAAGTACATTGGGGATCCGTCTCATATATTAGACTTCGGTACCATTCAGCTTGATGGTGATCTATCATATGATGTGGAGCCTATTGCTATTTTGGGTTGCCAGGTAAGAAAATTGAGGTCGAAGGAGATTGCGGCAGTTAAGGTGCAGTGGAGAGGTCGGCCCGTGGCGGAGGCTACTTGGGAGGTCGAGCAGGAGATGCGGAGCAGATACCCTCAGCTATTTGAGACTTCAGGTATGTTTCTTGACCCGCTCGAGGATGAGCGTTTGCTTAAGAGGGGGAGAATGTGACGACCCGGCCCGTCGTCACGGGAATTACCACCCCGTTATGTTGTAATTACATGTATTATAATTTTATATCAGTGTTAGAGTCTATCGGGTGAGTTTGGGGTGAATTGGATTGAAAATGAGGCATATAGCCTTTTTGAAGGAAACATGAATAAGGAAAGTCAACACGGAGTTGACTATTTGGTTAGAGAGCTCGGAATCGAATTCTGATGATTCGGTTAGTTCCGGGAGGTGATTTGTGACTTAGGGGAGCGATCGGAATTGAATTTGGAGGCCGGTGTAGAAATAGGCTTGAATTGGCTAAGGTTGAATTTTGGCGAAATCCGAACGGTAGGTGAGATTTTGATCCGGGGGTCGGAATGGAATTCCGACAGATTGCAGTAGCTCCGTTAGGTGATTTTGGATGTGCCTGCAAAATTTCAGGTCATTCGGACGTCGTTTAGTCGGGTTTTTGATTGATTGTGTAATTCGGAATGTTTTAAGGAATTTAGGCTTGAATTCGATGTGAATTATGGGTTTTGATGTTATTAGACGTGTTTTGAGGATTGGAGCAAGTTCGAATAAGGTATTAAGATGTGTTGGTGTGTTTGGATGAGGTCTCGGGGGCCTCGGGGTGTTTTCGGATGGCTAAACGGGAGAAAATGTGGAAAATTGCAGACTTGTGTTCTGGTTCTGTTGTTTTCGCTCCTGCGGAAATGGGGGCGCAGGAGCGAGTCCGCAGAAGCGGACGAGAAGGCGCAGAAGCGGAGGAGACCGCTGAAGCGGAGCTTGGCTCGCAGGGGCGGCTTCGCTGGTGCGAGAGGGATATCGCAGAAGCGGTCTGGAGGCATGATGGAGAAGACCGTAGAAGCAGATTGTGGATCGCATAGGCGAGTCCGCAAGAGCGGACTCTTGATCGCAGAGGCGGAAAGGACCGCAGGGGCGGAAGAATTTCCGCAGAAGCGGACCCGCAGGAGCGGTCCGTGTATCGCAAGAGCGGAAATGGCCAAATAGGCCTGGGTTCGCAGAAGCGACCAATTGGTCGCAGAAGCGGTTTCCGCAGGGGCAGAAAATGGTCCGCAGAAGCGAAAATCGCAGTGAATTAATTGTATCAGAAGTTAGAAAATTTCAGAAATATTTCACACATTTGGGTCTCGGCTAAAGGAGGCAATTTGGGCGATTTTGAAGAGAAACTCAAGGGAAATCATCAGGTAATCAACTATGGACTTAAACTATGATTAGTATTGATAATATTATGCAATTATATCATGAAAATGGAGGGATTTGGGGTGATTCATGGAAGATTTAACCCTAGGCTTGAACTTAAGAAAATCAAGGTTTTGAATGGGCAAATGGAGTCTGAATTTGGTAAATTTGATATGCCTAGACTCGTATTGAGACGAAGGTTCCGAATATATAACTTTTATAATTTTTCGAGAAGCGCACCAAAAGTCGGGTTTTGACAACTTGTGGGTTTTGATATAAATTGGGTTATTTCGAATGAATTTCGTGAAATTAGCATATATTGATGCATTCTTTATGATTTTGAGCAGATTTGGCACCCGAGGAGATTGATTTGCGAGGCAAGCGCAAGGCGGATTGAAGCTTCTACCGGTTCGAGGTGAGTGGCGGTAGTAAACAATGTACTAAGGTTTTGAAACCCCGTACTAGCACTTCACAATGCTATATTGAGATGAGACATGCGTTCTATGACGGGCGTGGTGACATTGTGATTGGGGACTTGGACTTGGTCCTTCCCGACTAATAGAATACTGTGTTGTATGACTGCTAATGAGATTATAACTGTACAATTGGGCTAATAGCCATGTTTGGGGCCTTGTGCCGATCTGTAGAGCATTAGGGAACCTATAGAGCTAGGTGACCCGTATACTGTGTTGGAAACATTCACTCAGCCGTAGCTCTAGCTGTATAGCATAATATGAGCCAGTACTAGATGTGTACATTGAGAGAGATTATCTAGGGTGGGATTCCCTGTTCTAGCTGAGTGGGCCTGAAAGGCCAAGTCTATATTGACTGAGACAGGGTCCAGGACCCACTGTGATATATTATATTGGGCCTGAGAGGCCAAGTACATATTGACTGGGATAGGGTCGAGGACCCATTATGAGGTATTATATATATATACCTATATTGGATCGGACTGCACGCCGCAGTAATATACATGTAATATACATGTAATATATATGTCGGATCGCACTGCACGCGCCACAGCAGATATATATTGGATCGGATCGCACGCCGCAAGAATATACATGTAAAATACATGTAATATACACGTGGGACGGATCGCACGCCTGCGTATTATTGCACTCTGGGCCGTAGGAGCCCCTTTCGAGTCCGAGTCCGCATACATTCTTAGTGAGCACCGGTGTATATTATGGGATCGGGCTACACGCCGCGACGTATAAATATATATATATATATATATATATATATATATATATATATATATATATATATATTGGATCGGACGGCACGCCGCAGTAATACATGTGGGGATCGGCTGCACGCCGCAGTATAATAGTGCTTGGGCCTAGGGAGCCCCTCCGATGTCTGTATACACCCCCAGTGAGCGCCGTCGACGTTAAATGGAGCGGGTTGCGCACCGCAGCTGTATATGTATTGGAGCGGGCTGCACGCCGCAGCATTTTACTTAATCATATCCTACTATCTACTTAAATACTTATACATTATAGACATAGGTATGTGTCTTTATATGTTGAGATGGTCGTACACATGGATTAGTGTAGAATCTTGTAGAGATAAACGTAGATTGGAGATTAGAGTACTACCATGGTGATAACGTACCTGTGAGGGTTGCCTTAGAACTGCTAAGTGATAGCACAGGAGTTCTTACCTTCAGTTATTATTTATTATTGTTACTCACTGAGTTGAAATATACTCACCCCACTCCCCTGCACTTTCTGTGCAGATCCGCAGGTGCCCGAGAGCAGTTGAGACATTGTAGCTGCTGATCCCTGTCTACTTTCGCGGAGATTACGAGGTAGCTGCCAGCGTCCGCAGAGCTTGTTTTCTCCTTCTTTATCATCTTGTTGATTTCCTATTTGCTTAGACTTGGTTGTATTAGGATGTTATTCTGTAGAGGCTCAGTCTCGTGACACCACGATATGGTTGGGACCGTACTTTGTATGTTTTACATTTCGCTTATCACCTGATATGATCATTTACTGTTTAAGTTTAATACGATTAATGACTGGCTGGTTTAAGGGATAATATGGTCGTGCTTGCCTAGCATTGTGTTGGGCGCCATCACGATCAGGGTTTGGGTCGTGACATTTATGTGGGTGACTGGCCTTAGTCTCGTCACTATTTCGCTGGGATAGGCCAGACACTTACCAGCACATGGGGTCGGTTGTGATGATACTACACTATGCACTCATTTTGCGCAGATACAGGTTACGGACAGCAGCGGCGGCTGTAGCGATTGTGGATATTCCGACTACTGAGACTAAGAGGTAGCCTTGCAGGCGTCCGCAGGACCCGTTGTCTCTTCTATCTATGTATTTCATTTTGTTATCTCATGTATTCGAGATAAACAGCTTATATGTAACGACCCGACCGGTCGTTTTAGAAAATTACGCCCCAATCCCTAATTTAACTGTTCCCCTAAGTTCATTTCTGCTATTGTGGGTTGCCGGGTGAGTTGGTTCCAAAAATTTGAGCATTTTGGGACACTTAGTCCCTAAATAAGAGCTTTGAAACTAGAAAACGGTCCGTAGCCGGAACAGTGTTAAGACGATCTCGGAACGGAAATCCGATGGTTCCATTAGCTTCGTTAGGTGATTTCGGGGTTAGGAGCGTGTTCGGAATGTATTTTGGAGGTCCGTAGCTCAATTAGGCTTGAAATGCCGAAGGTTGAAATTTTGGCGAATCCGATCGATAGGTGAGATTTTGATCCGGGGGTCGGAATGGAATTCGACAATTTCTGTAGCTTCGTTATGTGATTTTGGATATGTCCGCAAATTTTCAGGTCATTCGGACGTCGTTTGGACGGGTTTGTGATCGAATGTGCAATTCGGAAAGTTTTAAGAAATTTAGGCTTGAATTCGATGCGAATTATGGATTTTGATGTTGTTAGACGTGTTTTGAGGATTGGAGCAAGTTCGAATGAGGTATTAAGATGTGTTGGTATGTTTGGATGAGGTCCGGGGGCCTCGGGGTGTTTTCGGATGGTTAAACGGGAGAAAAATCATGGAAATTTCAGGTTGAGAGTTCTGGTTCTGTCATTTTCGCTCCTGCGGAAATGTGGTCGCAGGAGCGAGTCCGCAGAAGCGGATAAGGGAGCGCAGAAGCGCTGGGATCGCGGAAGCGGAAAGGAGCCCGCAGGTGCGGCACCGCTGAAGCGGATATTGAGCCGCAGAAGCGGCCAAGGGCTAAGGGGGAAGTATCGCAGAAGCGGAAGGCTAGCCGCTTAGGCGAGTCCGCAGAAGCGGACACTTAGCCGCAGAAGCGGAAATTTCCGCAGGAGCGGTCAAGGCTTCGCAGAAGCGGACGCGCAGAGGCGGTCCATATGTCGCAGAAGCGGAAATGGCCGGCTAGGCCTGGAACCGCAGAAGCGACCCTTTGGTCGCGGATACGGGAGCGTAGAAGCGGAAAATGTTCCGCAGAAGCGAAAATCGCTGTAAGTAAGTGTATCAGAAGTTAGAAAAATTTCAGAACATTTTAACATTTGGGGGTCTCGGCTTAAGGGCGATTTTGGGCGATTTTGAGGAGGAAATCAAGGGAAAACATCAGGTAATCAACTATGAACTCATACTATGATTAGTATTGGTAATATTATGCAATTATATCATGAAAATGGAGGAATTTGGGGTAATTATGGAGGGTTTAGCCCTAGTCTTGGACTTTAGAAAATCAAGGTTTTGAATGGGCAAATGGAGTCCGATTTTGGTAAAATTGATATGCTCAGGACTCGTATTGAGATAAGGAACCCGAATATATATTTTTCGTGATTTTTCGATAAGCGTACCGAAAGTCGGGTTTTGGCAACTTGTGGGTTTTGGTGAATTTTGAGTTAATTTGATTGGGTAATGCCCAATTGGCCTATTTTGATGTGATTCTATTGATTTTTATCGGATTCTACACTTGTGGAGGCCGACATTCGTGGCAAGAGGGTTATTGCTTAGCGGTTTTGTACCGGAATTGAGGTAAGTGGCTTGTCTAACCTCGTGTGGGGGAATTTTCACCCCTAGGATATTATGTGATAGTTGAAATGCCTAGTACGCGAGGTGACGGGCGTGTACATGCGCTGGTTGATGAACACGTATTTTATTCAGAAATGTTCGATGAGCGATATCCCTGTCTTTGGTTGTTAATTTGATATTTTACCCGGTAATGGTTAGAAGAGCATGATTAGGTAGCACTTAACTGTTTGGTTGCCTAACTGCCTTGTTTGAATTCCTTGTTAATTATTGGCACTATTTTTCGGTGAAGTTATAGTTGAGCATAATTATTTCTCTCTGTGGATTTCCTTAATTGGCTGTGTTTGTGGACTGCGGGTTCGATTCCCGGAGACCCAGGGCTGTGGGTTCGATTCCCAGAGACCAGACGTGATATTGGTAGGGACTACGGGTTCGATTCCCGAGATCCTGAGTTATTTATTGGTAGGGACTACGGGTTCGATTCCCGAGATCTCGAGTTATTTATTGGTAGGGACTACGGGTTCGATTCCCGAGATCTGAGTTATTTATTGGTAGGAGCTGCGGGTTCGATTCCGAGATCCCTGAGTTATTTATTGGTAGGGACTGCGGGTTCGATTCCCGAGATCCTGAGTTATTTATTGGTAGGGACTGCGGGTTCGATTCCCGAGATCCTGAGTTATTTATTGGTAGGGACTGCGGGTTCGATTCCCGGAGATCCTGAGTTATTGTGATATTATTGAGACATGGGCTGCGGGTTCGATTCCCGGAGACCCAGGGGTACTGAGAATGGGACTGGGGGTTCAATTCCCACAGATCCTGGATTTGTTTATTTGAGTTGGTTATTTGTTATTAGCTTGGTTGTAGACAGTTTCAGTAAATGTTGTTATTTTGGAAATTTTGTTGTTATCTGTCAAACTGTTTATTTTGTTGTCATCATATTATTATTGTTTCTCAGTAGGGCCCTGACCTTCCTCGTCACTACTCCATCGAGGTTAGGCTTGGCACTTATTGAGTACCGCCGTGGTGTACTCATGCTACTCTTCTGCACACTTTTGTTGTGCAGATCCAGGTACATCAGAGCAGGCTCGTACTAGGTGATTCTGCAGTTTTCTGGGAGACTTCGAGGTATGATCTGCTACGTCCGCGGATCCGGAGGCTTCCCTTCTATTCTAGTATTACTAGTTGACATTTTTCTTCATTTCGTTGTTAGATACTCTTTACACATAGAGCCACAGTTGTATTTCCCTTTTAGTCTGTGTTACCGTGGGGTTCCGGATCTTGGTAGTGTTTATTTATTGTGTGACGGATGTATGTGCCAAGTGGCACGGATTACATATCTTTATGATATTTTCCGCTGTTTCTTATTTAAGTAATTAAAACTTATAGATTTCGCAATGTGTTAGGCTTACCTAGTCGTGGGGACTGGGTGCCATCACGACAGGTTCACAATTGGTGAACTAGGGTCGTGACATTATATTTCTTTTAGACAATTGTGTGTATTATTCTTAGAAGTTAGTGAGTATTGTGACACCAGTCCTGGGTAGTGTATCATGTTTGTGTTTCTTTATCATATTTGATAAGATTGACTAAGTCTTCCCGCTAAGTTTAATTATTCCGCTGAAATTTATATGTTTTTAATTTTTAAGTCTTAATAAGAGTTTGGTAACTAATGGAAATGTAAGTAATATTTGGCTTGCCTAGCTTCCACTAGTAGGCACCATCATGACTCCCGATGGTGGGAAATCCGGGTCGTGACAAGTTGGTATCAGAGCACTAGGTTGCATAGGTCTCACAACTCACGAACAACCTTAGTAGAGTCACAGGGATCGGTACGAAGACGTCTGTATTTATCCTCCAGAGGCTACAGAGTTAGGAAACTTTTCCCTTTATTCTTTCCAGTCGTGCGACTTGATCGTTCAAATGTTAATTGAACTTCTACTCTGTTTTTCTGCAGATGGTAAGAACACGTGCATCCTCATATACTGACCAGCAGCCCGAGGTCCCGACAGCGGCAGCTCCCGCTAGGGGTAGAGGCCGAGGTCGAGGTCATCCTAGAGGCCAAGGTAGGGGCAGAGCTCAGCCCCAAGCAGCAACACAAATGGCAGAACCTCAGGCTCATGTCGAGGAGGAGGTTCCAGTCGCAGCAGCTCCAGTAGGCCCGGCTCAGGTCCTAGGAGGGGTTATGTTTTCACCGGATCTTCAGGATGGTTTGGTCCGGATAGCAGGTTTTATGGACAATATCACCAGAGCAGGTTTATTACCAGTAGCACCAGCCACTTCTCAGGCTGGAGGAGGTAATCAGACTCCTGCTACGCGCACTCCGGATCCAGTAATTCCCTAGGCTCAGGTTCCTGTGATTCAGCCAGTTGAGGTAGCTCAGCCTGTTATTGTGACTCCGTCTAATGATGGTGCAGCTATGTCCGCCGATACGTTATGGAGATTGGACAGGTTTACCAAGCTGTTCACTACCACATTCAGTGGCACTCCTTTAGAGGATCCACAGGATTTCCTATATAGCTACCACGAAGTTCTCCGTACTATGGGCATTGTGGAGACTAATGGTGTGGACTTTGCTACTTTTCGATTATCTGGTTCTGCCAAGACTTGGTGGAGGGATTATTGTCTATCCAGTCCAGCGGGATCATCATCTTTGACTTGGGGGCAATTTGCAGGACTGTTCTTGGAAAAGTTCCTTCCAGCAACTCAGCAGGAGGCTCTGCGCAGGCAATTAGAGCGTCTTCATCAGGGTTCTATGTTTGTCACACAGTACGAGACTAGGTTCATTGACTTAGCTCGTCATGCTATTATAATGCTTCCCACAGATCGGGAAAGGGTGAATAGGTATATTGATGGCTTGAATCAGCCGATTCCACTACAGATGGCTTTGGGGGCAGGAACTGAATTCACTTTTCAGGAGGCGGCTAATGCAGCCCGCTAGATCGAGATGGCTCTGTCACAGGGAGCAAGACATGGATCAGATAAGAGATCTCGTAATTCGGGTAGATTCAGTGGTACCTCGTCCGGAGGTAGAGATTCTCATGATAGAGGCCATCCTCCTAGGCCTTATCAGTCAGCTCTTCAGGTTTCTCATGATGCTTCTGGTGATTGTAATTCTCAGGCACGCTACTCTGATCAGCACCCTATCAGTGCACCACCTCTTCGATATTTTCAATAGCCGAGGACTTGTTTTACGTGCGGTGATCTTGGGCACATTGCAAAGTATTGCCCTCGAGCTTCTGACAGATCTCAGCCGCAGGGTTCTCGTGCCATGATTCAAGCACCAGTTCCTCCACAGCCTGCCCAGCCAGCTAGAGGCGGAGGTAGAGGACATAGAGGTGGAGGTAGAGGTCATAGAGGTGGAGCTTAGACCGATAGAGGTAGAGACCAGCCAACAGCTGATCGTCCTAGAGATACTGCTCAGGGTGGTGGGGCACATCCCCGATGTTATGCACTTCCTGCCAGACTAGAGGCTGAGTGTTAGATGCAGTCATTACGAGTATTATTTTGGTTTGTGATAGAAAGGCATCAGCATTATTTGACCCTGGGTCTACATATCCGTACGTGTCTTCCTATTTTGCACCGTACTTGATTCGGCCTAGTGATCCATTGAGTGTTCCTGTTCATGTGTCTACAGCAGTAAGCGATTCTATTTCATGTATTATAGTAATTGAGGGTCTCGAGACCCGTGTTGATTTATTGCTCCTAAATATGGTAGACTTTGATATTATATTAGGCATGGACTGGCTATCTCCATATCATGCTATTTTAGATTGCCATGCCAAGACTGTGACTTTAGCTCTGCCGAATTTGCCTCGTATAGAGTGGAAAGGAATATTAGGTCATACTAGTCCCAATGTTATTTCTTATGTTAAGGCTTAGCGTATGGTTGGGAAGGGATGCTTGGCTTATTTGGCCTATGTCCGTGATTCCAGTGCTGAGGTTCCTTATATTGACTCTGTGCATGTGGTTCGCAAATTTCCTAAAGTATTTCATTCAGACTTGCCAGGTATGCTGGCCGATAGGGACATTGATTTTTGCATTGACTTGGCTCCGGGCACTCAGCCCATTTCCATTCCCCCATATCGTATGGCTCCGCCAGAGTTAAAAGAATTGAAGGAACAGTTGCAGGATTTACTTGAGAAGGGTTTCATTAGACCCAATGTTTCGCCGTGGGGTGCACCAGTATTATTTGTAAAGAAGAAAGATGGTTCGATGAGAATGTGCATTGACTATCGACAGGTAAACAAGGTGACTATCAAAAATAAATATCCACTTCCGCGAATTGATGATTTATTTGACCAACTTGAGGGTGCCAAGGTATTTTCAAAGATAGATTTGAGATCTGGCTATCATCAGCTGAAGATTAGGGCATCTGATGTCCCTAAGACAGCGTTCCACACTCGGTATGGACATTATGAATTTATGGTCATGTCTTTTGGGTTGACAAATGCTCCAGCAGCTTTTATGGAATTAATGAATCGGGTGTTCCGGCCTTATTTAGACTTGTTTGTAATAGTCTTCATTGATGACATATTAATATATTCCCGTAGTCAAGAGGAGCATGCGCAACATCTCAGAGTGGCCTTGCAGACTCTGAGAGATAGCCAACTATATGCTAAATTTTCAAAGTGTGAATTTTGGCTAAGTTCAGTTGCATTCCTGGGTCATATTGTGACGGCAGCAGGTATTCAGGTTGATCCGAAGAAAATTGAGGCAGTCAAGAGCTGGCCTAGACCGACATCGGCCACAAATATTCGGAGTTTCTTGAGGTTAGCGGGTTATTATTGCCGATTCGTTGAAGGATTTTTGTCTATTGCAATCCCCACTGACCAGATTGACCCAGAAGGGTGTTCAATTTGAATGGTCCGATGAATGTGAGGCGAGCTTTCAAAAGCTCAAGACGACCTTGACCACAACACCGGTATTGGTTTTACCCACAGGTACGGGACCTTATACTGTTTATTGTGATGCTTCCGTATTGGGCTTGGTGCAGTGTTAATGCAGGATGGCAAGGTTATTGCCTATGCTTCGAGGAAGTTGAAGATTCATGAAAAGAACTATCCAGTGCATGATCTAGAATTGGCGGCGATTATTCACGCATTGAAGATCTGGCGGCTTTATTTGTATGGTGTAGCATGTGAAGTATACACCGATCATAAGAGTCTTCAGTATTTGTTTAAGCAGAAAGAGTTGAATTTGAGGCAGAGAGAAGGTGGCTAGAATTGCTAAAAGATTATGATGTCACCATTTTATATCATACGGGAAAAGCAAACGTGGTGGCCGACGCTTTGAGTAGGAAGTCAGCCAGTATGGGTAGTCTTGCTTATATTCCAGTCAATCAGAGACCACTTGCTTTGGATGTTCAGTCACTGGCCAACCGATTTGTGAGGTTGGATATTTCTGAGCCTAGTCGAGTACTAGCTTGCACGATCCTCGCTCTTCATTATTGGAGCGTATCCGCGATCAACAATATTATGATTCTTATTTATGTGACCTTAGAGATACGGTTCAGCGAGGAGGTGCTAAACAGGTCACCTTAGATGCTGATGGGATCCTAAGGATGCAAGGGCGTATTTGTGTGCCAAATGTTGATGGCTTAGAGAATTGATTCTAGAAGAAGCTCACAGTTCGCGGTATTCTATTCATCCAGGCGCAACAAAAATGTATCGAGATCTGCGTCAACATTATTGGTGGCGCAGAATGAAAAAGGATATTGTGGCATATGTGACACGGTGCCTTAATTTTCAGCAGGTTAAGTATGAACATCAGAGACCTGTCAGTTTATTTCAGGGAATTGAACTTCCTGAATGGAAGTGGGAGCGAATCACGATGGATTTCATTTTGGGACTTCCGAAGACTCGGAAGAAGTTTGATGTTGTTTGGGTGATTGTTGATAGGCTGACCAAGTCAGCCCATTTTGTTCCTATTGCCACTACCTATTCATCCGAGAGGTTAGCTGGGATTTATATCGAGGTGCACAATTTACCTCATATTTCTGGAATGCGGTTCAACGAGAGTTGGGCACGCAAGTTCAGCTAAGTACAACATTTCATCCCCAGACGGATGGTCAGTCCGAGAGAACTATTCAGATACTAGAAGATATGCTACGGGCGTGTGTTATTGATTTTGGAGGTTTGTGGGATCAATTCCTGCCTTTGGCTGAGTTTGCTTATAATAATAGTTATCAATCGAGCATCCAGATGGATCCTTATGAAGCATTGTATTGTGGGAGTAATTCATATGAGGCAAAAATCACGTGCTCACACCTAGTCCCAACCCTGAGGCATTAGGGGGTGATGTTAGTGTAAAGAGCCCATAGGTCAGTATTGGAGGGGGCACGATGTGCCTCTTGTTCTGCCTCTGGCAGTATCTCTATGCTGAAGTCGGCTATGAAGTCGGAAAGTACTCGCGACTTGATGGCGGTTCTCGGGAGATACGATATATCATGCTCGCTGATCTCCGTGGCTGCCTGTAGGATACTTCGCAAGGGCAAGGTTGAAAATAGGGTCTGAACTTCCGTGAAACTACGACCAACGCCAGAGCTAATTTTGCAAGGTATGGATACCGTGTTTCGGAGTCCACTAAGGTTTTCATAATATAGTAAATAGGGGATTTCGCACCTTTAGTCTCGCGAACCAATACTATGCTGACGGCGACCTCGGATACGGCCAGGTACACTAGCAGGGCCTCACCCAGATTTGTTTGGCCAGCAGTGGTGGCGAAGATAGGTACGCCTTCAGTTTTCTCAAGGCTTCGACACATTCCTCATTCCACTATAACCCATTATCCTTTCTCAGTATATTGAAAAACTTGTGGCGTATGTGGGAGGATCACGAGATAAATCTAGATAGGGTGGCTATTTTCCCCGTCAGCTTTTGCACCTATTTTTTGATGTTCAGCACTTTGGGTATCATGTCTATCACCTTGATCTGATCTGGGTTGACCTCGATACCATGTTGTGATACAAGAAATCCTAAGAATTTCCCTGAGGCTATGCCGAAGGCGCATTTTTCGGGGTTCAACTTCATCTCGTACCTCCTCAATATTCTGAAGGCTTCTTTCGGGTGGTCGATGTGATCCTCTTTTATTGTCGACTTCACCAGCATATCATTGATATAGACTTCCATAGTCTTACTGAGCTGCTCTTTGAACATCTTGGTGACCAGTCTCTAGTACGTAACCTCCATATGTTTGAGCCCGAAGGGCATTACTTTGTAGTAGTAAGTCCCTTGATGGGTGATGAAAGTCGTCTTCTCCTGATCTTCCTCGGCCATCATGATTTGATTGTAGTCGGAGTAAGCATCTAGGAATCTTAACAACTCATGTCCTGCAGTGGCGTCGATCAATTGGTCGATGTAAGGTAGTGGGAATGAATCCTTCGGCCATGCTTTCTTTAGATCGGTAAAATCTACGCACATTCTCCACTTCCCATTTTTCTTTTTGACCATAACGACGTTGGAGACCCATTGGGGGTATTTTGATTCCCCGATGGAGCCGTTGGCAAGTAGTTTATCCACTTCCTCATTGACCGCTTCATTGATTGCGACATTTACTTCTTATTTGTCGCACGAGCGGATGTAATTGATCGACGTTCAGCTTATGGATGACGATGTCTCGCAAAATCCGTGGCATTTTTGAATGGGAGAAAGCAAATAGATCTGCATTGTTAGTTAGGAATTCACGATACTTACTTGGGTTGGCGAGGTCGTGGCCAATGTAGGCTTTCTTTGCTGGGTCGGTATCGTCCAATTGGACTGGGTCAAGATCTCCAACCATTGTTTCACAGGCTTCCACGACATCAGGATCTCTGACGACATCCGCTGTCGGGTTGACTTTTGTCCCCGACACGGCTAATTGCTATTCCTCCACACTTAGCCCCTTTAGTTGTTGGGTGTGGGTGTAATCTTGAGTTATTTTGTAGCACTCCTGCGCAATGTGTGGCTTTCCCCTAATGCTGAATACCCCCTATGGGGTAGGGAATTTTATCACCTGGTAAAGGCTTGAAGGAACGGCTTGCATGGCGTGTATCCACTGGCATCCTATGATGACGTTGTACGTTGTTTCTTGGGTCATCACGTGGAAAGTTGTTTCCACCATGACCCCTCGGACTAAGACGGGCAGCGGTATTTCTACGGATGTCGATTCCACTGTATTGATGAAACCAGTTAGTGTTATGCAGCACGGTAATACCCTACCCTTGGTTGGATAATACATGCGCCAATTCCATCATTGATCAAGACTCTTTTAATGTCCGTATCAATAATACGTAAAGTAATAACTAAAGCATCATAGTGAGGGAAAGACAAACCATCGGCATCAGACTTATCAAAGGTGATACTATCTTCGAAGTCGTCATACCTTTCATAGGAGATGGTCCGCTTTAGTCAGTGTGTATTGGCGAATTTGACGTGATTGATCACTGAGTCGTTGCTGTCACTAACGATCATGTTTATCGTTCATATTGGGGAAGGTGGATTTGGCAGCCCACGGGGTTGTTCCCGTCCGCGTGCCAAGTTGATTTTCCCTTTGTCGCTGAGTAACTCCTTCAAGTATCCCTGGTTTAGCATCCTGACCACTTCTTGCCATAGGCCTATGCAGTCTTCGGTTTTGTGTCCCCGTTCCTGATAGAACTCACAGAGGATGATTGATTTCCATGTGGTAGGGTCTGACTTCATCTTCTGCGGCCACTGCACCTTGGTGCCTAGCTTCTCCAGTGAGTACAATATTTCTGAAGGAGACACATAAAAGTTATGTGCAGATAATAGGGGCGCACCTCTTTTGTTTCGGAGTGGGGAAACGTGTCGATGTAACGCTTCCGTATGTCTAGGTGCCGGATGGGAGGATCTGGTGTATGGCTGATGTTGGTCTCTATTGGAGCGTGGGAGTTGTTTTCGCCGTCCTTCATTGCGTCGATCTTTCCTTGTTTCTGAGTGTATCACTGTTAGCCGCTGAGTTGGCCCATTGAGATCATACTCGTCTGCTCGTACCTCGGTGTAATAGGCATTATGGATTTCCTCCCATGTGGTAGGGGGATATTTCATGAGGCGGCTCAGCAGCTTTATGGTTGCCCTCGAACTGTCCCTGTTTAGCCCGTTCTAGAAAGTGGCAACTGCCATACCTTCTGATACGTTTAGCAGACTCATCCTTACCCTGTTAAACATGACTAGGAAGTCCCTGAGCCCTTATCTTGTGGTTTGTCAGACGGCAAAGATGTCGTTGACCCTTGCTTTCACTTTCTTCACACCCTCATGGGCGATGACAAACTTATCTGCCATTTTATCGAATGTTGATATCACATTAGCTGGTAACTGAGAGTACCGTGTCAAGGACCCTCCTATCAACGTCTCACCAAACTTCTTAAGTAGTGTCACACCTCTTTTTTGCGCAGGCCCGCGAGGGCACGATGGAGTTTTTACAATTTAAGTGACAATATTCGAAATGAGATTATTTATTTATTTCAGAGTCGCCACTTGGAATAAATTGTGGTGTTCCAAGTCACCAATTTATTCAAATCCCGAATCGAGGAAATTTTGACTTTCCAAATGAAGTCTGCGAACCATAAATTCTAAGTAAGGAATTCTGTTGACCCGAGGGAATGTGTTAGGCACCCCCGAATCCCGTGGTTCTAGCACGGTCGCTTCAACTATTATAAATGGCTAAAAATACTTGATTTTATGCATGTTTATAAATTATATGCTCTAATTAAACTTCAAACCGCTATATTAATTTGAAATTGTACCAAAGGAAAAACTAATTACAATATTGACTCGGACTTTTGACAAATAGGTAAATCAAAAATGTATCCGGATTAATTACTTTGAAACTATGCCGACTAAAGCAATTACTCGACTAAGCCCCAAAATTGGTTCGACACAAAAATCCTGTTGGGGTCATTTCCAATTAAGACTTTATACAAAATAGTGCCGTGTTTACAACCCGTTAAATTAAAACCAGGGACTCACTAAGGGGTATAAACTACATTATGAAGAAATAGTTTACAATGGATTTTGATACTCTTAAACCGACATGAATTGATACTAGGTGACCAATTACAAACATTGGAGCCTAGAGCCTTGGTTCACTTATGTCGTTTGCCTAATTACAAACAAACCGAAGGAAAAGTAAACATATAAACTGGATGCAATTCAAACTATCTTATATTAGCGGCTAAACAAAATCAAGCTAACATCTTAAATATGCTCAAGCTAACAATTCTAAACGAACGGTTTATCTAAAATCTCAATGCCGAAGTCTTACATGCCATAATTTGTGACAAGACTCGGTAGAATTAGAAACATTAGTATAACAAATAGACAAAGAATTAGCAATAAGCTGAGTACAATTATTTGGAATGGTTGACACTGGTTTACTTTGGTGCAGAGAATCAGCATGAGGATGGAAGGATTGAAGAAGGTAGAGTCCATTATTCACTATACCATGATCCAGAGGCCTCTTCAAGGAAACACCCTGCAACACATAGGAAGTATCACCTAACATGAGAATCTATTGAATTGTAAGCAAATTTTCTGCACTAAGATCGGATTGAATTTGAAACTTGGCACTAGTAAAACTTTATTTAGAGTTAATTCTGGGTGAATAGGAACTTTCCCTGTATGTGTAGCTTTGATCCTATAGGATTTAGGTAGTTTAGCATAGACATGTTGTGATAGAGGTTCAACATTAAGTAGAATAGATGCATCAAAGGTCATGTGTTCTGAGGCTCGAGAATCTAGGATCCAAACATGTGTTTTAGATGTGATGAGCAGAAGAGAAAATGAGTGTATGGCAGCAAAATTAGCTATTGCATTGGTCTCAGAACTGGAAAGTCTATGCTGTCCGAATTTAACATGTTGTAATAACTCCATTAGTTGAGTGAATTGTTCTTGCTTAATACCTATACTAACATCACTAGCATGTGATTGAGTATCTTCTTGAGTGATAGTTTCATTGTTGTGTGCATGATTATTGAAAGATCTGTTGCTCTTAAAGTTGAGGGGATAGCCATGAATCTTGTAACATTTATCAATGGTATGTCCTAGCTTCTTACAATATCTACAAATAAGATTGGTAGCATTATTCCTCTTGTAATCCCGATGTTGAGTCTTATTATTTTTGAGCCCATTGGTTGGGTTTCCTTGGTTTGTTGAATCTGTATTATCCTTGACAGGCATTCTGCCTAGTAACAATAAACAAACTTGAATCACTAGGATAATTCCAAAGGTATACTCCTCCACCTTTTCTCTTGCAATAGAAGAAAGTAAGCTATATCAATATCTAGTGAATGATTCATCATCATTATGTTTTCTCTACAGGCAGTGTATGACTCATTCAGTGTAATTAAGAATTAAACTAACTTCTCTCTCTTAAAGTGCATTATTTTTCTGCAATGCTCCACATGTACACTCTATACAACTAGACACAACCCTAGCATCAAGTAGCTCAATTTCATCCCAAACTGCATTCATGTTACTGAAATAGGTTGCAATGTTATTTGATCCTTGCACAGTTTCCACTAGTTATTTTTGCACTTCAAATAGATGTGCCAGATTCGATTGTCTATATCTCTTCTTAAGTTGTTTTTATAAATAAACTGGATCTGATTTCTCTTCTAAGGTAATTCAAAAACCAAGCAAAAATCATGTTATTACAACGAGTCCAAAGGCTAAAAAAGCAGAATACTCCTTTAGTTTTGGAAAAATTCCATCAATGAAGCCAACTTATTCTTAGCAGATAGTGACGATAGTACAAATTTTCTCCATAAGCCATATCTAGTTCCATCAAAAGCATTGAAGACCAATGTCACACCTGGTGAATCTGAAGCCTGAAGGTAATATGTGTGAAGATGGCCGGTCTTCTCCATTGTAGCAGAAGTAGAAACTCCAAAAGATGGATATCTTCCTCCAGAACCATGACTGAAGTGCTGAGTTTTGGAAACCCAACGAAGAACCTGAGTTTTCTGGAAAATTCTAGAAGAATCTAGACAAAAAGAGCATATGCTCTGATATCATGTGAAAATTATAAAGAGAGAAATATTTTAACTGAGAAAATTGTATTATTTTCAAAACTCAGATTGTATTTGTACTAGTTCCTTTTTATACACACGTGAACCACTCCACTAACTAACAACTGGCATAACTAACCTCCAGCTAAGCTAACTGACACAAATGTGTGAAACAAAAAAAATAACATAAATATCCCTAGCTAATCTACGACTGAGATATAACACACTTGTGTGTTTAGACAGCCGCTGATCATTGCACGTGGCATAGAAGAACAATCATCTCCCAAGCTTATTAAAACCAAACATTAACCCAGATCTTTAAGAGTATTAGCCCCACCACAGTGCTCATCTCTAAACTCGACAGTATCAGAAGGGCACACAAGACATATTTAAACTTCAACGAGAAAGTTTTTTTTGGAGAATTTTCCTTGCAAATAAAAGAAACATTTCTGGTTTGTTGTCGTTCTTAAAAAGTCTTTTGAATATTTCTAAATTCTTTTTTAAAGAAGTAATCAGAAGAAAAAAAATTGCAAGAACATTTCCTCTTGAACAATTTCTTTTGATTTTTTGTTGGGGTTTTACGTATATTAATTCTTAAAATAGGATAAATGGGTAATGGAGAAAAAATAAAATATTTAAGTTTTATTTGGTTTCCTCTTTGATTAAGGAACATTGTTCCATATTGGAAGGGGAAGAGATTTTTAATTGGTATATAAGCAATGGTCCTTCTTCTAGCTCTCAAAAAGTTGAGAAGAAGGCAAGCCTCGTGCCGCCATTGTCGTCGCTCGCTCGGCTCGGCTTCGGATTTGGTTAAATGATTGATTGATTAATTTTCTGAATCAAATTTATTTGTTAATAGTAAATATTAACAGAAAATGTTATTAAATATCAGTTTTAATAAAAAAATAGTAATATTAAATTCAAAAATATCAATATTAAAATTCAACCATTTCTATTTGTTCGTTTAGTGTTTTTGTAATAGAAAATTAACTGCCCTATTCAATTTTTCCTCTTTATTGTTGAGTAAATAGCCATTTATATTATGTCATTTATGCTATGACTACTTTGCTAAACAGCCGTTCGGAAGAGTTGCACCTCTTCAGATTTCAGTCCAACATTGGCTATAAATAGAAGTTTATTCTCTCATATTTTCCATACAATTTTCTGAGTTTCTCCTCCTTCTTCTGCATCTTTTTAAGGATTTTTTTACCTCATATAGCAAATTTTAACACCTTATTTATTTTACATAAATACCATTTAAAAAAATTATATTTTTAGATACTTTTTAAGGTTTATAGCAAAATATTTAATTTTGGTTACCTCCTAGCCCTAAACCACTAAATACGCTAATCAGTTAGAATATTTTCTTTCTCTCTCTACTTTGATACATCCCATTATCTTCCCATCTCATTAAAATTTATGATTCTCTTCCCCTTCTCTGTCTAGTTTGCTAGCATGTTCTCCTCTGTTGATATCCTCCATTGTAGTAGGAGAATTGTTAGAGTATAGTTGCACTCGCCATGACGTTAAGGACAGAATTGACTGTGTCAGCAGCCATAGCGAGGCAAGTGGTACTATTTGAACTGCACCGCCAACACTCATCGATTTCCGATCTCAAGATTTTGTTTTGGACTTTCCTCCATTTTATTCTTGATTTGATGATGAAATTGAATTGAATTGGGGATTATGGTTTGCGGGGTTGTCTTTTCTTAGATTATGATTTTCGGGTGATGTTTTTTACATGAATGAAAATGCGGTGAAACGAGGACCACTATCCGATTTGTATGACTATGTTCTCTAATTCATCATCTGGTATTTTGTGGGTCCTGCAGCTGTCATCGAAATGAATAAGCCCTTAATAAGAAGGAATTTTTACCTCCAATATTTCAATGTATTTTCAACGTATCACACTGTACTTTTATATATTTCATTATATTCATTATCTTTTTTTATTCTTGTAATTCAATGTATCTCATTGTATTACATGTATTTTATTGCATTCACTATCTTTTTTTTTTCTCATGTATTTCAATCATACATATTTTTATTAATATAACTTATGTATTCGGATGTATTATTTAATTTTCTGAAGATTGCTATATTTTAGGGGTATTTTTTCAGTTGAGAATCTTTTTTATGACTGAAAATATAAAATTTATGTGTTATAATTGAGTTTGTTGAGTTATATTAGGAGTCTATTATGTTAATTGATTCACTTTCTGTTTTAAAAATAGTGTAATCCCTATTTTACACCGTAAATACAGTTGAATACAATAATCTGTCCAGCTATAATTTCATGTTTCACTCCATGAATAAATTCGAATACAACAACTGATTAGCTGGACTTCCATGATTTACGCCTATTTTTGCTAATGTATTCATGAATACAATAGCTTAAATAGATCAAGTACATCTTATAACCACATAAAAGATATCTATAATCTGTAATATAACAAATTGTATCTATTGATGACTAATCAATATTAAAAGATAGTGCTTTATGAAATTTTTCTTTTTAAACTTCAAAGAAAGCAACAGTAAGTGTAATTTGCTATCGAACTTTGTGTTCGCTGAAACACTGGGTTTGAAGTACCACTACACTGTATTCGTTCTATCATAGGAGGAAATAATCCATAACTTTGGGTACTGGAGATTAAATTTTTTAAGGAAACATTGTAAATTGGTTCGTATTAATTTGTGTTTTATTTATATTTCTGTTTATGTTAATTTATTTTCTCCAAAATTATTTTACAAATATATTTTACTAACATTTTGCCGTGTTAATTTCTTTGAATTATAAAAATGTATCCTAGAAAACTTCCAAACCTTTCTGAAATTGTATTGGCTCTGATTAGAATAGAAGAGCCTCAAAATGGAAGAGGCAGAGAAGAAAAGTATAGCATATCTATGTATTTATCAAATATAGCAATATTCGTACTCATTTACTTAAATTAGCTGAAGTCAAATTCAATCTATGCTTGAAATAAAAATTAATATGTTTTTTCCAGCTTTCCTAAGTATTGTTTGTCAAGTTATAAAAAATTTAAAACGTACCTTTCTGACTATAGAAATGGTCAACTTTTAATGTAATTCGGCAAAAACGTGCAACTGATAATTTCGTGCACGTCTCCAACCTCTCCCCCCTTCCCCCCGGGCCCTTTTCCCCCTTCCCCGCAGAAACATGAATTTTGTCGCCTTTTAGAGTGTATTTATAAGTAGGAATGACCACTCCCAAATAAGCGTCCAGATACGTTTTTGCTCAATCATGCACTACTCTGACAAAGTTAGTAATTTATTACTCCGTCTGTCCTACTTCATGTGGGACTTCGAAAATCAAATTTCTTAATTTTGATAGTAAATTTATGTATAAATATTTTTTTTGAAATAAATTTTATATATTTAGAAATTATATAAAAAATATTATAAGTTATATTAGTTAACAATTTAAAATATCTAAAAGACATATGAAAAAATCATGATAAAAGAAAAAGTTATTTGACACTCTGAAATTTGAACTCTGTCACATAAATTAGGATGAATAGAGTAAAAATCTGGAGTTTATATCACATTAATTAATAAATGCATAATAATATTTAACATGAAAAACATTGATAATGGGGTTTTATTGCATGGCTTTGGAATAAGTTACTCTCTTGTAATTTTTATTTTTATAATATATCTATCTTTTTAACCCAAAAAAAAAAAGTTACTTCACCGGAGGCGGATCTATGATATTGGCAGGATGGTGCACTATTAAAATAGTATAAATTAGAATATAAATTTTATGGGTTCAACCTTTAGTTCTCATGATCGCGTACCCATTATATTTTTGAAATTATAAGTTCAACATATTATTTTTATTGTTGTTTGTTGATACCTGAGATAAAGATAATAAAGTATGGTTACCCTCTGTATAGTTGTAACTCACTTTAATTTTTGCAAAGACATACCAAGAGTGAGTTGAGTACAATTAAAAAAAAGAATAACTCCTTTGCACCACTAATTGCAAAAGAACAAGATACTGAAATGATAAGCTTTAGTACCTTTAATTATAAAGTGTATCCTAATTCCTATGATATTGTCTTTGAATGATGTAAGAGTTTACATAAAAATGCACCTTAACCAAGCATCTTATCTCTATGTATTTCATTTTATCATTTCATAAGAAGTTTACATCATGAAACATGTTTCAAATAAGAAAATAAAGTAAGTTCTTTTGTGGATCTTCCCCAAATATCGAATAATCAGTTCAAAATTGGTACAATTTTTAATCAAAATAAAATACTTAATGAGCCTTGCAAATATAATTTTTAAGAAAAAATATAGTATATTTTTACCAGCTCATGAAAGTAATAGCCAACAAAATATATATTTTTTTATGTATATAGGTATATTATATACATTTTTTGGCTACAAATATAATTAGTTTCGGCTGATCAAAATACATACTATAAATTTTGCTCCGAATTAATATTACATAATCGTTGTACATACTATTTCTTAATTTGATAATACTGGTGTATTTTGTAAAAATGTACTGACTTTCAAAGTGAAATAAAGTTCAACTTTTTCTTCCCCAACTGCCCAATACTCGTACTGAAATTTCGACTAATTCATATTTGCATTATGTAAAGCCTATTAAGGAAAGAAAGCACTCCCATCAACATTTCTTTATTCTTAAAACTTAAATCATGTTATGAATAAAATTCTATTTAGAGTGAATGTCTATCTTGTGGAGAGTTTTACTTTGTGACTAAGTCATATTTCTCTTATAAATAGAGGGGTCTTACCACCATTGTAATTCATCCCAAAATTCAATAAGAATTCTCTCTCTCTTTCTCTGCAATATTGTTCTTCTTCTTTTATTATTTTATAACACGTTATCAGCACGAGACTCTAACCAATTGAGTAAAAACTTTGGGATTGAACATAATGATTGTCAATTGTTTCATAAACTTCCTTCATGATTAAAATTCTGGATTTAAGGTAAGTATTTTACTTTTCTCTTTCAAATTCTTGAAATTCTATAATTTGATTTTATATACAGGCAAAGACAACAAAGTTTGATTATAACTCTAATGGAGTTCTTAAGAAATTACACCCACATGAAGTGGTAAAATTTCTATGTCTTGCCATGATCAAAGTCATGTATGATCGTGCGCACAAGAAGTGAAAACCCGTCCCATTGAATTTTCTCCATTCTCATTCCCTTAAGAGAATGTGATAGCAATATGTGATAAGTATGAAAGAAGACAAAATTATTACTATGAATAATCAATGGATATGGACGTGGCAATAGACGAAACTATATCGTCATCATTGTGGTAATGAGAACAATAAGTATTCTCGAAATAATCCTTCACTCTGTGAAAGTAATATTTGTTATCGATTTGACGTGAGATTTATATAGCACATATAGATGATTATGGTCCATTCATGATGGGAATGTGACAACATCTGATTTATGATGACATACTCATTCTTGAAAGAATATGAACATGCTATTGGTATTGAATGTACCACACTCACCTCTAGAAGGAGGTTTGAGATGATATAAGAAAATAATATCATTATTATGGCATGAATGGCCATTGGTCACGTACCTATTGTACGCCAAAATATTTTGGCAATATGATTATTAAAGGACAACAATAATGCAAGAAACATATCTTGCGTATAATTTTGGCCATGACCATAATGATATAAGTTTCTCTTTGAAAGAGATATTCACCATATAGGTGTTGATGATTATATGGTACTACCAATTAATTGAGAGCTCTGGAAGAGCCAATTATCACTATTTTGGAGAAACACAATTGATTACCAACAAGGTATTGTGTTGTAGTAAGTCTCAAAGAAACATATTCAGTTTCCAAAGTATTCGCGAAAGCGGTTGATTATATTGAGACTATAAATAAAGGAAAGATTTAATATCTTCTATTACTACAACTTGTAGCGGGATAATATGTATGTAAAAAGCTACCCGCTTTATCTGCAATTTGTACTACATAAACAAAAGAATACCACAATGAAGTGGATATTTTATTGATATAAAACCCATATCATAATAAACTTGGAGTTTATTCATAATTGCACACATCATGGTGTAAATCTGAAGTTTATCAATATTGATAATTTATTCAGTTGGCATAATCAATTTAAGTATGATGTGCAAAATAAAGAGAATTCACATGTGTAGAAGAACTAGAAAGTTCTTTACGAATTCTTTTATATGCCTGTTCTCATTAATTAATATACCAACTAAAATTGGAATTGAATCACATGAATGCTGGAAATATCAAAGGTGAATATGGGCCCACTCACCTGCCATGTTACCACATAAGATGCATCTATGAGATGATTACATGTGCGATTATTGCTAACCCGCAACATGGTGTTTGCGAGGTAACTTGCTCAATAATTTAATTTAGAGCATATTCCAGATTCTCTATTCAAGAAGTTCATATTGATAAGTTGGTCTACATCATAGCTGATTTAGCAAAATAATTTATTGAGTGCCTCAACTTAATAGCTAAACTATTGCTTATGAGAACAAAGTTATATATATATCAATTTGATATACAATATATACGAAAGTATATTATTTTCTCCCCTCACAAGTGGTTCAGGGTCAGGAACCAAATAATTCCATCTTATTATTATTGATGTGCGGTGTATATTTTGATTAACACCATAACGCACAAAGATGAGTTCTCAAAGTTGAGGAAACAAGTTAGTTTTTTCTAACATGGGGGGAGATAAGATGCAACATTTGAGAAAACGTTACATGGAATGAATTATCATTTATACATCTAGATTTTTGAATATAATAATATGAACTTGAAGTTCATAAAAGGATAATTCATGTCCAATTTATAGCAAAGCATGCCAGACGCATTTGTTGACCCAAATAAAGTAACTATATTCTCATTGCAAATGCTCATATTAACTCCTAGAAGGACAAAGTCTATGGTAAGCTTAAAGCGTATAGACAATCGGTTTCAAATAAACTTCTTGATAAAGAAGATGAGCAAATGATCATAATAAAGGATGCAAGTGATCTAGAAGATCACATGACGTTACACTTCATAATATCTCACGAGAGATTCAGAATATAGTGCACAAGATTGCGATGTGAAGGCTCAAGGATGTGAATTGATGCTCTCATCAGGGGGAGTTAATGTGCGTTGTACTCTTTTTCCCTTACAAGGTTTTGTCCCGCTGGGTTTTCCTTGCAAGGTTTTTAACGAGACAACCAATAAGCGCATTTCTAAACATGTGTACTCTTTTTCCTTTTCTAGAATTTTTTTCCTACTGGGTTTTATTTTAGTTAATGTTTTAACGAGGCACATTATCATTGAATAGACATTCAAGGGGGAGTGTTATGAATAGAATTCTATTTAGAGTGAATGTCTATCTTGTGGAGAGTTTTACTTTGTGACTAAGTCATATTTCTCCTATAAATAGAGGGGTCTTACCCCATTGTAATTCATCCCAAAATTCAATAAGAATTCTCTCTCTCTTTCTCTGCAATATTGTTCTTGTTCTTCTATTATTTTATAACACATCTAATTTTTTATGGATATTTTGATAGTTTTTAGCTTAGATTTAGGATATCCGGAATTAATTATCTTAAGACTAATTATTCCACTCTCTCGCAGGGATAAAAAATATTATAATTTCAGGATTAATTATATTGTAATTTTAATATGACCAAATACTCTCTCCGGTCCAAAATAAATAATTTTTTAGCCTTTTTTTTTGGTCCAAAATAATTGATTTTTTCAGATTTCAAGAATGAATTAATTATTTTTTTCCTACATTATCCTTGAATAAATAGTGTTGGAATATGTATTAGTAGTGTTTATGTGAGATAGTAAATATTGATATAGTCAATAACATTGCTAATGAATGCTAAAAGGTGAATTTCTAATCTATATGAAAACATTCAAAAAATTACTTATTTTAGACCGAAGGAAATATATAATAAACTCTATCTCAAATTTAATTCCAAAATTAAATTCAATCAAGTGCAAGTAAATGTTCATAATAACTAAAATAAATAGTTACTTAAAAGACAGGCAAAACAAAGGGAAAAAACAAGAATAAAATAGGGGGAATGAGATTCCTGAATCAGGATTCAGATTTGTGTCATTCTCTTTAAGTCTTTATAAGGCAGTGGTGGCCCTCTCCTCATTTCTCATGTGGCATTTACGGTTATACTAATATTTTCAGCCAATCACCATTTCTTCTTCCTCACACAGCCACAGGTCCTCTGACACTCCGGTGGGGGCCACTTCCGCCTGACTCCACTAACATTTTCTTCTTTTCACCGCCGTTCGCCGCCGAGATCGCATTCCAATTTATGCTCCCTTAACCAACCGCCATGGACAGAACCTACGCCTCTCCTAGCTCCCAAAACCTCACGGCTATAGCTACTTCTGCAGATAATTTTGCTTCTTCTTCTTCTCCTACTTCTATGTCGTCCGGTAGTCACCGCTCGGTGAAAATTATCCCGCTGGAACATCCGTCAACTAATACGACGGCGTCGTCTTCTTCTTCGCCGTCTGTTGTATCGAAATGGAAGGCGAGGATGAAAAGGATGACGTGGATTGAGTGGATTGACTTCTTCTTTCCTTGTTCCCGTTGGATGCGAACTTATAAAGTGAATGAGTACTTGCAACCTGATCTCATGGCTGGTATCACCGTAGGCATCATGCTCGTTCCTCAGGTACTATAGTTTTTTTCATTACAGGTCAAATTATGAATTGAATTTTATAGAAGAATTTATGTTTAATGCACTGATAATGTATATACTATTTTTACACGATCAAGTTTCTTAAAATGTAAGCTAGAATAAATTGTGAGTTAAATGACATGAAAAAAAAAAAGACAGTGAAGAAAGGCAGCGTGGGCCCCGGTGCATAAAGCATCTGTCTTCACGCATGGTTAAGGGAGGGGTCGCGCCAACGGTTGTAATGTGGACAACCTAACCTAAAGCAAGTATCGATGGTTGCTTCTGCGAATCGAACCCGTGAACTATAGGTCACACGGGGACAACGTTACCATTGCTCCAATGCTTCCCTTTGGTTAAATTACATGATGGTGTAAAACATTGTTGAATTGAACTAAATATGAATTGAATCTTACAGAAGAGCTTAGGTTTAATGTATTGACAATTCAAAAAATATTGACACAATCAGGTTACTTAAAGGTAATTGATGGTAACTCTATTTAATAGCATTGCTGTAACCTAGAATAAATGGTAAGTAATCTGCTGTAACTGGTTAAATTATACTAATGGTGTAAAAATTTCATGTCATTACGTAAAAATCCCTTACAGAATTGTCATCTCTGTTACTGTAACCATTGCTGAGCTAAGTTGATAATACTGTAAATTCATCCTAGTCATTGTCATAGAATTCATAGGTTGGTGGTGCCTAGTTAATCACTCTCTGTCCAATTTTATGTGTTCAGGGGACAAGGGTCCAGGTTTTCATGTTTTTCAAAATAAAGTGTACAGATTTGTAAACTAGGTAAAAAGTACTATCATGAGATACAATAGGTAATAACTCAATATATTAAAAAATATGTTTGAAAAATTGTTATTAAAAAAAGAAAGACGGTTTACTTAATAATTGTATCATATAAAATGGGACAGAGAGAGTTTTTCTTGCTATACACATAGGCTAATCCAGCTTATAAACTGTGGGTGCATGTACTGCATCGGGTTCAGAGTATGTGTGTGTATATATATATATATATATAATTTAAGGACTTCTTTAAATATACATATTAAGTAATGCATTCACTGCATTTAAATTCTGGATCTGCCTCTAGTTATGAACTTGCTGGCATATCTCTGCTTTTCATTTGCATTATTCAATCAGTGTCAGTTCATTCCATTTTGTCTCTGCGTTTCTTAAATGTATTTTACCAATGTCACAAGTTAAGATTATATGCAGCTCCGGCTCCTCTTTTTACTCTTATGATCTGTAGTACAGGCTCAAAGTAGTTATAATTGATGCTTGGACCCTCCAAAAAAAAGTTATAATCGATGACGTTATAGTCGGGCTCACTTGTCTTCTTAAGTTGTTTTTGATTAGGAATGAGTATGTAGATGCTGGAACCTATAGACTAATTGCTAATATCAAACAATAATGGGGTAAACCAAATGCCCTCACCTTTAGTCTTAAGCATTATTTGAGCTATCTTCTTATGCTAGACTGCTTGCCAAGTGTACCTTTTTGGAGGCACTTTTGGTCTTTCAATGAGAATGAATAAATTATAGTATGCATTTTCATTTGAACTGATTCTGTTGCGTGAACAGTCGATGTCGTATGCAAAGCTGGCTGGGCTTCAACCCATATATGGACTTTGTAAGTACATCGTTGAAACTTATTTACTTCTTTGTGTTTCTTTTGTTATTTTTGATAAAGTGAAACAGATACCGTTCCCAATATATTTCTCTAATTTAGCAAAACGATCTTTGAATACTGATGCTGATATCGAAATAATTCTCGATTCAAGTACGGAGCTCTAAATTAGGTTCTTAGGTTATTTTCCTTGTTTTGAAATAAGAAGGCAAAATTTTTCCTCCTCTTTGAAGCACCATTTTCTTTCTTTCTTAATTTAGCATCCATATCTGAAAGAAAATTCTACTTGAATAAACTAATTTCCATGACCTTTTCAGATTTTTTTCAAATGTCTAGTTGTTTATGAAACTATCTTTCCTAGCTATGTTCATTTGATTATTAATAAGTAACAAAATCTTTATCTTCTGTTTACTTGGTTATCTTCAAAATTGTATCTTTTCTTAATCTGACTTTTCTAAACAGATTCTGGTTTCATCCCTATATTTATCTACACCATATTTGGGTCATCTCGTCAGCTTGCAATTGGTCCAGTTGCATTGACGTCTCTTCTAGTGTCAAATGTCTTGAGCAGCATAGTTGATCCGTCAGACAAGTTGTACACGGAGCTTGCTATATTGTTAGCACTTATGGTTGGCATCTTTGAATGCACAATGGCACTCTTAAGGTATTTCTGCTTTAAGCTTTGGTTCTTTCTTACTTTGTTAAAATTTGAATTTTCTAGGTTGTCATAATTTCTTGTAGTCACTGTGAGAAATAAGCAGATTCCATGTCTATCATCTCTTAACACGCACAAAGAAAATCAGAGCTTCTAGGATAATTTTTTCACCATGTTCTTGTTCAACTGACTGAAACCATTCCTAACAAAGGGGATTGTAAAAATAGATCACGCAACACAATAGGGGAATGTCACAGTTTGTAGTTATATTTTTGTCGCACTGGCTTAGTGCAAGCATTTATAAAATTTTTTGATTACCTATCAAAATAAAAAGAAGAAAAAAGACCATGCTTAACATTGACCTAGACCTACTTCTTCCTAAGAGGAGTATAATGCAAATAACGCAGTCCGTGCAAGACTTGGAAACTTGAGCATCTAAAGAGTTGATAATGATTGCTAATAAAAGGCCTTTTGATGTTTCATTTGGGTACGAGTTCTGTATCCTTGATCGGTTCTCTTTCCAACTGATTGAAAATTCTGCATCATCATTATCTTTCTGACTAAATTTGTTAAACGTCTCACTCATTATTTCAACTCCTCCATAGGCTTGGATGGCTCATACGTTTCATCAGCCACTCTGTGATTTCTGGTTTTACAACCGCCTCTGCTTTTGTCATTGCCTTGTCTGAAGCAAAGTACTTCTTGGGTTATGAAATAGAACGGAGTAGCAAAATCATACCTCTAGTCAAAAGTATAATTGCTGGAGCAGATAAGGTACTTTCCAGAATTAAACATTTGCAGGTTACTCCATTTTATGCATGCTAAGAGAAACTTAAATGCTAGTAGCAATTTACATTGAAATATACAAATTAAAAATGTAATTTCTTTCTTTCGTGTTCGGGCATGCTATTCACTGCTAGCCTGAACTTGCAGCGACTATAATTTTCTCTGCAATATCAGATGTACCTGTCTACTTAACTTTGACGTGATTGTTCTGCAAAACTGTACTGTTGGGGAGGATTTTTAGTTTTAGTCGTAGGTTTTCAGGTTGTATAAAGGGGCAATTTTCTACAATATTAACTTGGAGAGCCATTTTTCTCAATCATGTAGAGGGAAAGGACATTCATTAAAAGAATTAGTACATGAAGGTCGTATAAGTTAGTTAGGGATAAGTGCTGAATGTCGTCAAAGGATTGGAATCATTTTGTTGAGGATTTTGAAACTGTTTCCAGGCAGTTTTAAGTCGACAAAACTTCCTTATTGCCTTTTCCGGAGTAGATTTTGGAAAAGGAAAAAAGATTTCCATTCATTTTCTTAAGTTAGAGAGATGATTTTTTTGTCTAATTGCTACAATATATTTTTTCTTTCTTCAAAGGCTAACTTGATTTCCTTTTGTAGTTCTCGTGGCCTCCTTTTGTTATGGGCTCACTGATGCTAGCTATTCTTCTGACCATGAAGCACTTGGTAGGAGTTTACCGATATTCATGTGTCTTATATACTAATTTTATCAGTTATATGAAGGTTCATGTGCTTTAATTGTTTTCTCTTCAGGGAAAAACAAGGAAGCATTTCCGTTTTCTGCGTGCAGCTGGTCCCCTCACAGCTGTTGTTCTGGGTACAACTTTTGTGAAAATCTATCATCCACCTTCAATTTCGTTGGTGAGAACGACATGTATTAAGCTCAACCTGTACTTCAGGAATTGAGTCTAAGATTAGCAAAAAAAAATTACATGTGAGCTAATATGAGAACACAATAATGTTGGATTAAACTTACATTTGCCACTTTTTTCCTCACATGGACTGAAAAGGATAGTTGCATAAAGTTAATATTAATATCTGACCTGCAGGGTCAGTAGGACCAAAATCGTGATGTAACCACTTTGACTTATCCCATTAGAGCATTTCCTTAGATGCTACACATTCATTGATGCTTGTTTTTATAAGTTTGTCAATTTCACTTTAAAAACAATATTCTCGACTCCACATGAACAATTGAGAATGCTCTAGTCAGCGACAAATATTGTCCTAATTGGGTATTATCATCGCTAAAGCAAAAGATATGACTGAAAAGTAGGATTGATGCTTATACTGATTATTTCATTGAAATTCAAGGGGTCGTCTATGGTTTTTTTCTAGGGAGCAATTGCTGCATTGACCGGGGGGGGGCTTGCACATTGGAACGACCTTGATGTCAAATGATATAAAGAGGAAAGGATATCTTCACTTTTTTTTTGGGGGGGGGGGGGGGAGGGGGGGGGGGGGGGGGAAGCTTGCACATATCTTCACTTTTGATGAATCAGTGTTATTAAAAATCTGATCAGATAAAAAGTTGAGTATGGTGAGAGGTACGGATTAATGGAAGGATGAGTGGCTCTGTGTTCATAGGATCTTGGTTGAAATATTGAACCTACATCACAGAAAAGATTGTTGCACAATCTTTTTCTTTTTAAAAACATTTTCCTATTTACTCTACATGATCTGAACTAACAGAACTGTTATCACTCCAATAAAGATGTGTATGCTTTGGTTTAGGTGGGTGATATACCTCAGGGGCTACCAAAGTTTTCTGTACCAAAGCATTTTGACCATGTAAAGTCTTTGATCCCTACTACAGTTCTTATTACCGGTGTAGCTATCCTGGTAAGTAAGAATTTAATCATTCATTATAATTGTGCATGATTTTCAATTTTGTTTTGGTTAGACAATCCTTTTGTGATAGGTGATACCAGTTTCCCAACTTTATAGGAATCAGTGGGGATTGCTAAGGCTCTGGCAGCAAAAAATGGATATGAGTTGGATTCGAACCAAGAGGTGTGTAACTTTTGATGTTCTCGCAAGAACTGCTATTCATTCATTTACCGATTTAACTAAGCTCTGTTGTGAGATTTGAACAAGTTATGATAAACATTAACTTGTTACTCATATCTTCTCCTCTTTTTATTTGTCATGGTATAATAACCACAAGAAATGTCTTGCTCTAATCAGAAAATTTCGTACTACAACTTCTTATGGTTCTGTTATTGTAACAGTTATTTGGTCTTGGCTTGGCCAACATTTGTGGCTCATTCTTCTCAATTTACCCTACAACAGGTGAGTTTGGAATATTGTGGCTTGATGAATTCCACATTTGTATCTTTCCACAACTTTTCCCAGCTGGTTTCTGACAAAGTTTCTCTTTTCCTAATGCTCTGGCAGGCTCTTTTTCTAGATCAGCTGTAAATCATGAAAGTGGAGCAAAAACTGGCTTATCGGGACTTGTGATGGGAATTATAATGGCATGTGCTCTATTATTCCTGACTCCTGTATTTGAATACATACCTCAGGTAAAGGATATTGTTTGAAGGTGTAAAGTTTTCAGCCTACTGTCGGTAACTAGATTACTTTCAACTGTCACATTGTTTGAGCTGTGTTTCCAGTCTCTTATCCTCTAATTTGGCTTCAATTTGTTATGTGTTCTATGGGATGTATTTATTGTTATGACAAGATGATTACATCTCTTTCTTTTTTTCTGGACATGGTAAACTCCACCCTCAAGGCTCAAACCCCCCTACCAGAGAGCCTATTGTTGGTTTCTCGTTTTGCTCCATTGGGAATCGAACCCGCAACCTAATGGCTGGAGGCGGAGGGTCTTTACAACTAGGCTACTTTTCATTATTGCATGCTCCTACATCTTCTTATTATTGCATGCTTGCAATTTAGTGGTCAACATTTGACCATTTCCTGTCTTAATTATGATACTTTAAACTCCTCCACTGCTCTTGATTTTTATTCATTTGTATTGCTGTTGCAGTGTTCCTTGGCTGCGATTGTGATATCTGCTGTAATTGGACTGGTATGTCTGCCATCTTCTACCAGGGAATCATTTGTTTCATTTTATGTTGTTAAGGTTGCCACTCTATTGAATGTAACTTTTCTATATACAGATATAGTTTTAGTTGAAGTTAAACAACATCAGCATAATTTAACTAAATACACCAGCAACTACTCTATCATGCATCCTTTGGGTTTATCATGGCATAGCTTCCTGCTGTGTGTATTTTAACATTCTGTGCTTTGAAAGGTTGGTGACGAATCACTGACCAGCAAGGGAAGAACTTCCTACATCTTTACCTTTTCTTTTTCACTAAGGCTTCTTTAAGTAAATGTTATAGGAGAATTTTCAGTTCATTGTTTGATTTTCCTGACACTCTATTCATATCTTCCCTGGGAAGAATTGCTGTATGATCAGGAAATATGAGTCATATAGTAAAACATAGTAAGCTGGATTGAAGAAATATTCTTTCAGCTGTCAAGAATCATTTGATGGTTTGCATTTGTAATTTCTTGAATCAGCTCTTAGTTATCACTTCTCTATTTGTTTTAGATGATTCCTGTAAAATTCCTTGTTTATTTCTTAACTATTTTCGCTAAGCACAAATTTCTGTAAGATGTTTATCAACTTGAAGCATCAGACGATGAAATTCTGGTTTCAGCACTGACTGTTTTAGGATCAATTAACTCTGCATCTTATTGGAAGTGGAAATGAATGAATTTTAACTGAAGCAAGTTCTTAGATTGCAAAGTTAGATTCATGTTTCTATTTTTCCTCCTTTCAGGTGGATTACGATGAGGCTAAATTTTTATGGCGTGTTGACAAGAAAGATTTTCTATTGTGGACTATTACTTGCATGACAACCTTGTTGCTTGGCATAGAGATTGGTGTCCTTGTTGGGGTTAGTTTTTCTCTCTAACCAGGCCTGAACATTTTGTACATTTTTATTATGGATGTTGAATTGAAGTTTTTTCCTACACTAGAAATTGAGAACTATCTGTCCTCTTCAGTTAACTGTTCTTTTGCTATGAGCTTGACCTGCATGTTAGTTACATAATTTTATAGAGTTCTTTAGTACAACTATTTTGCAGGAATTGCTTCAAATTTAATTCCTTGATCATTGAAATATTTTGAAGTAAATGCTTGGATTTCAATGCCTTGGTTATATCGCATAATGGAACCAAAAAAACATCCTGCATTGCACATGCTACAATTCCTTGCCCAGAAAAAGAACTTGACAATATGCAATAGAGGTCAATAACTACTAGCCGATAACCTTTGTGTTGGAAAAATATAGCATTTGATAATCTTAAGGTTAAGCTCAGCTTGCCAATTTTTTGGTCTCATTTATTTGCAGGTTGGTGTCTCACTTGCTTTTGTTATCCATGAATCAGCAAATCCACATATTGGTGAGTTACTGCAATCGTCTAATATCCATGTACTTACATCAAATCTGCGGATGCCATAGCAGATCGTATTATGTAATTTGACATACTAATTTTATTTGGAGTTTCTAAACTTAACTAATATCTGCTTGTTGCCAGCACGATTCTTGAGCTTTTTCATATCACTACCCTGTAATTGCATCATTGACTTCTTCATATTGGCATTGCTATTCTTTGGTGCCTCCTGGTGTCCTCTAAATTTTCTGTTCTCAATATAATGTTTTATCTGGTAGTTTCTCTCATTCCTTCACATATTTCATTTTGCTGCGACGCTAGTTTTACAAGCATTTCTTTTTCCTCTAGTTCTTTACTGGCAAGTTAACAAGATAATCAAGTACTTATGATGTTTAAACCACTGGTGCTAAGTTTCAATTTCTTTTGTTTCTGGTCAATGCTTTATAAATAATATAATTTTCGATGACATGAGTTTCTTTCAGCTGTCTTGGGGCGTCTTCCTGGTACTACTATTTACCGGAACACTCAACAGTACCCCGAAGCATATACGTATAATGGGATTGTGATTGTTCGAATTGATGCACCTATTTACTTTGCCAACACCAGTTACATCAAAGACAGGTGACAACATGATGTTTTTTTTCCCTTTATTTTTCTGAAAGGAGAGCAAGTTTTTCCTTGAATTCAATATTTCTGAAACATTTTCACTAAACTGTTAAGGCTTTCAGCAAATCATATCCCACATGTCCCTGTGATCTGTATTTTATTTCTTTCACAGGTTACGGGATTACGAAATTGAAAAGGATGAATCTACAGGTCGGGGACCAGAAGTTTCAAGAATTCATTTTGTGATCCTTGAGATGGCCCGTAAGTCTGAGTTGGCTCATTTTTCTAGCGTAGGCTGTGTCAGAAGGACAAAATCATGATAAATTTACCATTGCTATTTCCTTCGCTATGCTTTAGTAGTGCTAAAGCTCTTATTTTTGGTCTTTAATTGTCTAATATATTCCGGTATTTGATGTGAAAACTGAAGCACAGTAAAATGCTTTGAGGGTTGACTAGACTATATCTAGCATTTGTTTGTTCATACTAATCACAGTTCTCATATCTATTCCAGCTGTTACATATATAGACTCCAGTGCTGTTCAAGCTCTGAAAGAGCTCCACCAGGAATATAAATCACGAGACATTCAGGTTGAGAGTCTCTCTTTGGTTCAGATCACACGAACATGCTTCTTGAATTCTTTATCCTAGAATAATATCTTATTTCGCAACTTATCACAGTGATAATGTGTAATATTGCAGTTAGCCATTTCCAATCCCAACCGTGAAGTGCTTCTGACCCTAGCTAGAGCTGGTGTGATTGATCTGATTGGCAAGGAGTGGTACTTTGTCCGAGTCCACGATGCTGTTCAAGTTTGTCTTCAACATGTTCAGAGGTTAAATGAATTTCCCAAGGCACAAGAGTTTTTGACAGAAAACAAACCAAGCTTGTTCCAGAGGCTACTCAATCAAAGGAAAGATGAATTTTCTCAACCTGAACTCGAATCAGGTTTCCGGGAATCTTTTCTTACCAAAGGCGCTGGCCCTCAACTAGAACCACTGTTGTCAAAAAAGCCATGATAATAGGCTGCTTACAAAATGTATCAATGTGTATGTCAAGTTATGTGTTTGATTATTTGGACTCTTTTTTGATTGATTCATTGTAACTAGCCTTCTATTTGAACAGACAAAGCTATTCATCATATGTAAAGTGTATTCTGTATCTTTTTTCCGGCGGAAATGCATTCTTCCCCAAGTTTGTAATAAGATGACAGTGCAAATTTGGTACCTCATAGTGGAAATACAAGACAGCATTATTTACAACTTCTAGTTAAGTGAAGTTCCCTGCAAAAGTAATCAGTTAAACAAATGTTACCATTGGTGCCATTTTCTCATGATATTTAGTACCGAATGAAATAGCTTATTCAAGGCCTACAACTTCTTTAAATATTTCATATTAATGAAACTTGTGACTTTAGAGTATTTTGTGTAGTTGTAATAACAATATCTAATTTCACATCGAAAATTAAATTCTTTGATCCTTGTACTCCAACTAAGAGCAAAAATTATGCGCAAGTTTAGTTTGATTGTTGGAGAAACTAATCTCCCATAAGTTATATTGGATCAATTCATAATGGACTAACGAGTGGTGAGTAGATTTATTGCCCTAATTACAAAATGTTTCCTAACTTTTTAAAGTAGTATTCCATTTTATATATTTCATCATAATAATTATTTTAGCTATCTAGTTCAACAATTTATTGACTAAAATGTTGAGGAAATTGACTTGTATCCTTGGTGATGATGTATTGGATGTAATGGTGAGATCTAGTTATCTAGGTGATTAGTCGATGAATTTTTGTTCTTTTCTTAGGTGATTAGTCTATGGAATTGGGAATTGTTTTTTTTTTTTGGGGTCTGCTAAAAGAAAATGGAAAGATTCTCCAAAGAATTAAAAGTCCCACATCGAGGAGCAGGGCATCATCACCAAATATGTGAGTACTATAAGACCCCGAGAAGCAGTATCGAGAAGACTTGCCTTAAACTAATGAGTAAGGAAAACAAAGCGGGCGGTGAGAGCCGACCGCAGCGCTCGTCAAACATTTTTGTGGCGCAAGAATTTATGGAGGGGTTATAGGCTGGCCAAGTGTTGACGCTGCCTACTTCGCAGAACTCACTTGAGCGGGCCTCCCAACCCACCCCCAAATTCTTAGTCGAAAACTTTGCTGTACTAATTTTGTTTATAAATCTGGCATATTTAACTCTGAATTATAAAAAATGACAAGTGGATACTAACTTCTTGCCTCTCTAGGAAGCCCCTTTGTAAACCCTAAGAATGTGGGATTTTTGGATTTAAATACGGTGGATAAAATTTGTTTATGGGGAAAAATACAAAATTGTTATATTTTTGTATGTATAATAATGCACAATATACATATTATTTTTTGTTCAAAGTATTAGCTGATGTCGAGCGTGCGTCACTCAGATGGAATATGCTCTGCATGTGCGAATGAAAATTAGAGCTACAAGAATAAAATAAAGATGTGGGCTTTTATCTTTAAGCTTTGCAGTTTTGCCGAAAATAATAAATTTTGCCTACATTTTAACCAAAATTTTAATGCTTGAGAATTATATATATATTTTTTATATTTTGACCAAAATTCTAATGCTTGAGAATTATACTCCATCCGTTTCAATTTATGTGTGAATCCATTTGACTGGGCACGGAGTTTAAGAAAAGAGAGAAATTTTTTGATCTTGTGGTGTAAAATGAGGCACCTTTATTTTGTGTGGCTATAAATCATTGCATAAAGGTAAATTATTTCCAAATAAGGAAAGAGGTCATTCTTTTTTGCACGGACTAAAAAAGAAATAGGTTCACATAAATTGAAACAGAGGGAGTATATATTTTTTTAAAATAAAGTTGGAAAATATGTTTTGAAAATATATCTCCAAAAAATTTCATCTTCAAATTAAATTTCACCTAAATTATATTTTTCAAAATAAATTTGAGATCTATGATCAAATGCTAGCTTAGATCAAATTAACATGAAGTTGCCATTACCGTTTGTGAATTCAATCGTTAAATTATTGAATTTGGAATTGGTTGTACATTTATTTTTGCCGATGCGTGTTGTTTGCAGACTTTACGGGTGAAAAGAGGGAAGCCCCTTAACTAATAAGAGTAGTTTTTTGGGTAGTACAATGCACAAAGTATTTTATGTTCACTCAGGATCCGGGGATAAAAATACCCCAAATATTAATGATTGATTTCCCAGCTCGAATTCGTGACCTATAAATTATACTGAGACAGTTTCATCATTGTTCCACGCTCCCCTTCAAGAAGATTTGTTAAATTTAAATTGTCTACTTCGCGAACAATCAAATAGTTTCTTCGGTTCTCGCCTTGGACTTAGTTGAAAATGTAGGTGTTGATATGCAGGGGCGGAGCTAGAGTGCTGCCATTGGGTCCGGCCGAACCCAGTAGCTTTGGTTCAAACCTTTTATTGAATATGTATAAATTATTAATTTAAAACCCAGCAATTTAAAACGATTAAATTCCCAAATCCATAAGCTTGAAATCCTGGCTCCACCACTGTTGATATGTCAATTGCTTGTGTACTCGTATAGTACAATGGAGGTACTATTCCTCACGTGTTTGACCTTAGCAATGCGGGAACCTTCTAGCAGATATGTCCCATCTACAACTCAATTTGGAGTTTTTTTTTCAACGTATAAAAATAAGGCCAACTCGATCATTAAGTTTTTGCTATGCATTAGGTTTAGAGAAGGATTGTGAGCACGTGATTTTTGCCATATATGAGAATTATTCCAAAAAATTCAAAATAAAAGAGTTTTGTGTTGTTTGTAATGTTTGTGAATTTTGTATTATTTTTCTTGAATTGTTTGTATTTATCTGTGCATATTTATTTGTTTAAATAAATAAAAAATATAAAAATATGTTACATTTGTATGTAAAATCCAAGTTTATACTAAGGAATAGTTAAGTTTATTTTTCAAAAAAATAAAAAATCACAAAAATATGTATTTTGTTTTTGTATTTTTAGCATTTAATGCCCAAATTGTGCATTTTATTTTAATTAATATTTAATTTCGTGTGATAATTATTATTAGAAATTAATTAGTATTTTAAGATAATTTTGGTTTTTATAATTTAATCTTAGCATTTTTTTTATTTAATTAGTACTCCCTCCGTTTTAATTTATGTGAACCCATTTGACTGGGCACGGAGTTTAAGAAAAGAGAGAAGACTTTTGATCTTGTGGTGTAAAATGAGACACCTTTATTTTGTGTGGCTATAAATCATTATATAAAGGTAAATTGTTTCCAAATAAGGAAAGAGGTCATTCTTTTTGGCACGGGCTAAAAAGGAAATATGTTCATATAAATTGAAACGGAGGGAGTAATAGAAAGAGAACAAAAATCAAAGAAAAACCGGATTGGGCTTTTATCTAATTCAAAATACCTCAAGCCCAAAACTAATACCCAAACCAAAAAATTAAGAGAAAATCTCACTTTATACCTATTAAATTCAAACTATTTACCCTTAAATACTCATACCTAAACTATTTAATTTTCTTACCTATGCAATCAATACTATTTACCCTCCCAAATGGTTTCCTTATTTAATGTATGTAAAAACTCCTAAAATTAGAAATTTTGAATGCAAACAAAGAATTTGCTATTTTTTCTCTCCTCATATTAAGAACACAATTTTTCTTCCTTTAAATTTTTTGTCTACTTCTTTTTTCCTTAGAGGGCGCTAATAATAAATTTAATGAAATCATGTTAGAATAATTTTATAAGTCAAAGATGTATACAATTAAAGTAATAAATATGTATTCCATGTTGGATATAATAAAGTTATGGATCATATTTCAAATATTTAATATCACAATTAATTTTTAAATTTTGAATGTGCTAATATATTGAACTATGTTGAACTTCTATGGTGATAGAGTAAAAAACTCTTTACACTAACTAAAAGAAAAGATAATTGTACATAAGTATTCGTGCATAAGAAGCCATATAAGTAATTTGGAAAATAGGCAAGTAACATGCTACTAATGTATACTTTTAAGTTAGGAAAATCGAAATATACATGATCTCGGACAATATAATTAAACGTTGAACGTGAATTTTCTGATGTATAAATATTGTTAGCCTTGCATGAACTAGTGAAGGATAGAACTCAACTTCACACTGGTTAGCAAAATCCTAGAGCTTTCCTACTTCGGTAGAAACTTCTACTATGCACCAAACAAAGGTGTTCAAAATATTATATAACTCTAAATATAATATTTTACCTAAATACACATTATAATATTTTAACTATATGTGTATAGAGAAGCAAAAATTATTTGTGGTTGAAGAAAGAAAGGAGGTGAATAAATGTATATAAAGAGTTGACAGTTGAATGAATAGGAAGCAGAGAGAGGGTGAGAGAGAGATAAAGGGATTGAAGAAAGAAGAAAATAATAAAACCCTAAAGTGTGTCTTTAATAGTGGGCTAAAAGCTGAAAAGTTTCTTTCAAGTTATGTATAACATGAGCTATATAGGGTAAAAGCTCCAAATACGGGCCATTTTCCGTGAGGGATTAAGCCAAGTGACATGGAGGCCATTTTGTCTAATTCTTTACAGTAGGCTGTTAGTTTAGGATAATGTTCACGTGAGGTCTTGTCATCTATCTTCAGAAACAAAAAGCATAATTTTCTGGAATTCCACTAATAGTGGAATCATTAGCAATTCCCTATACGGCTATACCTTAGGGTGTAGTTCTTGGTAAATAAATATTGGAATTTTTGGAACTACTTAAAAACTAGCTAGTTTCTCCTCTATATAGTACTCTAGTCTAGTGAATTTCCTAACAATTAAAAAATTCTGCATATAAGGCTTTAGATAGGAAGAGATCACGTTCTCACTGTGGAGGTTTTTTCATAACTCTTTTCTGTGTTTTTTATTTTTTGGGTGTGGTGTGTGGGGGGGGGGGGGGGGGCAGAGAGGGATTATATATGCATATGGGGATGTCATGATTTGGTGGAGCACATCTAATTAATAGTTACAAGATGCTCCCTTCGTTTTCCAGCAATGTGTATTTTGTCTGCAGCTGATGTTGTGTTAAGCATTGTTTATATGGGATATGCTTGCACGGTTGCACCAAGTATCTCCCAACGAATAGTACGTGTAATCTTGTGTTAGTGAGCTTCACACGACTTTTCATGTTGCTATTATGGTGTGGTTGCTCTTCTATAAAGCAAATAAAATAACCGTTATAAGCCTTATATTTGTGAGAGTTTTGATTTTTGTTACAACTAATA